>BGPR01003057.1:10348-28383 GCA_013235015.1 Araneus ventricosus | reverse complement strand
GAATATACAGGTGTATGATTCAAACTCTCCTAGCATAATTAAATTTTACCTTCCATATTTAATCCCTTTGTTTTAAAGTGATAGAATAATAGATGGTATTTTCGTAGAAGAAATTATAGTCTTTAAGAAGAGCGAAAGATCTCCTGATAATATAATATAATTATAACAAATATTCTAACCGCAGTTATATTTGTTTTCTCTCAACTGTCATTGTAACAATCACTGAAAAAGCGAAAAGAGTATTCACACAAAAGTAATAAGCGCGTGCAGAAAAAGCTGCAACAAAAACTAAACTTCGTGCTTTGAGAAAATGCGAGCTTCTTTTAGTCAGTTTGATAGATGGGTCCATGCGTTGTTTTTTATTCCGTCACAATACCTCATTGCTTAGCAAATCTTTTATCTTATCGGAATTCATTAGTTCAGTATCTCCAGTTAGCCCATGATAACAAGGAAGGGACCAATTAACTTGTCTTCATAGAACAAAGATCTAAATTGTGCATGTAGAAAAAAGAGTTGAGCACTTTCCCCGTCTACAAAAAAGTCGTAGGAAAAAGTAAACATTTTCTGTTCTGTAAAGGTAGATTATTGCAAATGATTATAATCTTTTGATGGCGTATGTAACCATAAAAAATTCTCATTATACACTAAGAAAGTGCTTTTTCATCGAATGAATTGTGCTTCCCTGAGCTCTATGGGCATATATTGATTGTTTGGAAACACTGCTCGGCGTTTTAGATGTAAATTATTTACCATTCAGTCACCCGGAAATCTTTTATGAACAATTAAATGTCCAGCGGACAAGGAAGCGAGTGCACAGTGAAAACTGTTTGTTTCGGCTGTCCGTTCACGTAACATGAGCTTTATAGGTGTTTTGCACATACAGTACTAATGAATTTCCTGTTATTTATATTCCAGTATTTTTCATTAACTAAAGAGTTTCCAATGATTAAGGTCTGGTTCATTTATTCTTACGTCATGGACAGTAGTGTAGGTGCAAAAGAAGCGATACCAGAACGCTTTAACCTAGGTGACAAAAATCCTGCTGTTTTAAGGACATTTTCACAGTTTTTTTTATTTATTTCTCATTAAACCAGGGGTAGTGTTCTCCCCTAAACTTTCTCGTATACTTCCCCAAAAAGGTGTCATTTCCCCTCTCCGGCGTGACTAAAAAAATTCGAAAATACTTTTACCCAGAATCCAATTACTATCGGAGGGTTTTTCATTATAGTGATTGAAAAATATATAGGTAAAGAATCAAATTGAAAGAGATGCGTACCGATTTTCGGCTCTTACCGGCTCAAGGACAAACAGACGTAATTCGCTACACCGTAATGAAATTCCGTTCCTTTCACGTACGCAGAAGATTGCTTCCAGTACGCATGCGCGTGGAGATAACGGATTCTTTTCAAAAGTAAATTATACAGACCGACAGACAGTCAACCCTTTGACGGATTTAGCCCAAACTTTTATACGGACCTACATTCTTGATGATAAACTATGTAAAAAATTCAAGTTTTTGAGTTATAGTGTTCGCATGACCGCGGACAGACAGACAGACTTCCCGTGATAGAAACCTACAAAGTATGTGTAAAGACCACATACCAAATTTCATCCCCGTAGCTCTAATAGTTTTCGAGTTATCGTGTTCACAGACACACACACAGACATAATTCTAAAATTATGTTTTTCGGACTCAGGGAGGTCTAAAACGTGGAGATTCGTCAAAATCTCGAGTTCGAATTTTTTGACGATTACAATACTTTCTCTTTGTATACTTCGTATACGAGAAAGTAAAAAAGCAGTGCCGAAACGGCTTTCTAGCTCCACTACATCTCCAGTCATGGAATACAAAACAAATTCACGCCTTTTTATCGGTGATATGTGTTACTTTAAGGAGAGTTGGAACATTAAGTCCGTTAACCCTAACCCTGTTACTTCGATGCACCTTTTCTCAAAATCTATTATAGATTCATGTTTGAAACTTTTTACACAAGTAAAGTACATCTTTCTCATTATACTGAAATGATTTTTTTTAATTCCAAAATTTATTTTATATAATTTTTTTTGTGAAAACAAAATTTGTTAAATTGGCCACTTCGATGTACCTTTTCTCAAAATCTGTTATAGATTCATGTTTGAAACTTTTTATACAAGTAAAGTACACCTTTCTCATTATACCGAAATGAGCTTTTGGTTAATTTTTAAATTTTATAAATTTACAAAATATTTAATTAAACATAGTGAAATTTTACCCTTTTTTGACACAAAAAATTGTTAAAAATAAAGTTTTGAGTTTTTTTAAAGACGCTCATTTCGGTATAATGAGAAAGATGTATTTTACTTGTATAAAAAGTTTCACACATGCATCTATAACAGATTTTGAGAAAAGGTACATCGAAATGGCCAATTTTACATTTTTTGTTTTAACACAAAAAAAATTGTAAAAAATAAATTTTTGAATTTAAAAAAATCATTTCAGTATAATGAGAAAGATGTACTTTACTTGTATAAAGTTTCAAACATGAATCTATAACACATTTTGAGAAAAGGTGCATCGAAGTAACAGGGTTAGGGTTAACGGACTTAGGGTTCTAACTCCATTTAACGTATTTATGTAATTTTCCTCCAAATACATATGTAATTACAACTGTAGAAGTTAAAAATAAATTTACAAAATATTAATAATAGAGATAAAACCCAAAGAGAAAGCATCTTACAGTCCCTCAATATAAGCCTTATTACTAAATGAGGCATTGAAGGCTAGAGTGTACTAATCCACAATTTTTGGTAAACTGAGACAGGCATCACAAATTGGAGAGAACAAATGATTTCCGTTCTAATGAAGTTTGTTTCGTACGTCTAACTTAATTTACTGAATTTTGAGAAATTTTTGAAAAATCACTTTTATGGTAATTTTTAATGAAGATTTCTTCAAATTAAATCAAATCTGACGTTCTAATATCTCTATAATTTTCATTTTTTCCAGCTTACAACTGGAACGTTTCTGTCGGATTTAAAACAAGAACGGTTAAAATATCGTTTTTCCTTTTTTTTAATTAATTTTTCCCTGATCAGTTCAAACAGTTTTTTTGCTAGCGAGATTTAACAGCAAGAGTTTCTCCGGACGAGTGACCGTCCTCGCGGCAGGTGACGTCATTTGCTTTCATTCCCAGCATGAATTTCTACAACCGATGTGTATCTTTTGTTTTGATTTTGTTTTCAAAAGTCCCGATTCCACGGCAATGCCGTTCGCGTACTGCTAGTATTGTTATAAAATAGACACGAGTAACTATTTGTCAGATAGGTTAGCATATATTGGAAAAACAAATTGAATGATAACGATGCATCGTATTGCTAAGTTTACCTTTTCATGTACATAAAGTAGTGTAAAGTTCTAAAATGCACTTCACTAAAATACAGTAGTGTAAAGTTCTAAACCCTTCATAAAGTATAAGGCAAAATACAATATAGACATTTCTAAAACAACATAAGTGTAGAACATTATGTTTTAAAGATTATTTTATTGAATGTGTGAGAATTCATCATTTAAATCCTTTCATAAATCATTTCCTTGTTGTGTGTCGCATGAGTTGGATTTAACTACATTTCAGAGCGAATTGTGAATGATTTAATTTCTTATTTATAGACCGTATTCGTAAAAATGAAAAAAAAGAAAGACTGTTTAAGAAGTGCCGTAGCGTGAGTGGCGCCCTGGGCATAGTATGATTTTTTCGCCCTAGTTGTGGTCAATAGCTTAGTAAGTGTAAACGACGCTCAGAGCATGGTTTTATTCCTTCTCCCTTTTAATAGAATTCGTTTTAATAAGTGGCATAAGCCCACTAAGAATTTGCCCCCGTGTCCTTCCCTAAAGCCGGCCATTCACTTCACAGACAAACTGTATATTTTGGAACGCGAGAAGGAAAAAGCTATAACAATCTATGGAAATGAGCCAAACGGCTTGGCATGGTTGGAATTCCGTCTGGACTGAAATCGGAACGAAAAATCAGAAGGACCCTGAAAAGAGGCTAGCGAAAAGAACAATGGCCTGCGAAGATTGAAGCCTCGCTTCGAGGGTAGCATAAATTAAAATCTGCTGACTGAGGAAAATCGAAGAGCGGTTGACAAGCACCTGTAAAGAGGGAAAGAAGAACGCTCCCCATCCCTACCTTCGTTCAGAGTTAGCAAGTGAAGTGGCGTGCCTGTATTTTTCTATTAAAATGGATGGAAAAAAACCGGGCTTAGGACAAATGGCATGGCACTTTATGAAGACATTTGACCCTCAATTAAGCCGATCATTCACTTCACAGATAAACTGGATATTTTGGAACGCGAGAAGGACGATTCAAAGGTTTTATGTTTTGGAACGCGAGAAGGAACGCGAAAGGATTCCATATATTTTGATGGAAATCAGCCAAATGGCTTGCGGTAGTTGGAATTCCATCTGGACTGAAATGGGAGCGTAAACGCTGGAGTTTAAAGTCTGGCTTCAGAGGGACCCTGAAAGAGGCTAGCGAAAAGAACAATACCTTGCATAGATTGAAGCATCTCTTTGAAGGTAGCATAAATTAAAATCTGCTGAGTGGGGAAAATCGAAGAGCGATTGACAAGCAGCTGTAGAGAGGGAAAGAAGATCTCTCCCTCTACCTTCGTTCAGAGTTAGCGTCCTTTTAAATACAAGTGAATGACGTGCCTGTATTTTTCGATTAAAATGGACGGGTAAAAAAAACCGGGCTTAGGACAAATGGCATGGCTATACTTCAAGTGAATGGCCGTCTTAAGACTGGCGCCTGGACGGTGTACCTTTTCCCCTCTTGCCCCCACCCCGTTGCTATACGCTACTGTGTTCAAGATATTTAAACATGGAAATTTTTATTATGGCAAATTCTAAAAAAGATTTTCAATCCCTTAATTTGAACCCTGCTCTTTAATTTTATGCCATTAATTATCAAGTAGGAGACAGCTGCTAACATTGTAAACTATTAAAAAAATCCATTTATCAGCAATTTAAGCATCGCTAATTCTTATTCATTCCACTCACATTTCGAAGTCGATGGCATCACGCCCTTAAGTCGACCTTCTCTCCCAAGCGAGCATCTTCATTCCTTTAAGTTCAAGGTCGGAAATTTTCTGTTCCCCTGCCACGGAAACTATTTTCGAATTCCGATGCTGCAGAGGGGGAGACCTCTTTTTCCCTTTTAACCTCAAGACAGGTGAATCGTGCATTAATTCGCTGGAATTTTTCGCGAGATTCTTCACTAGAAGATGATTGAGCACACAAAGAGCGTAGATAAATGGTTTCTTTATAACCTAGAACAGCGTATAGCTGTTCTCGTTTGATTACCTCTAAATACTCTCCCTTTCACAATTAATTATTTCCTGATAGCGTTTTATGCTGCTGACTGCATAAATTAAATATGATTTTCGTCGAACGTTCATCAGTAATGTAATTTTACCTCTCATTTGTTATTTCAGAAGTTCAAAATATTTAGCATTTGGAACCCAGTTTATTTTACCCTTAATTATTTTAATTATTTACCCATAATTATTTTAAATATTTATAATTCGAGAATTATTTATATTATCAATTGAATACGTAATTAATATATACTTCCAGTGGCGAATCCAGGATTCGGGTCGGGGGGGGGCTGAGGTCATAAAAATTTTGTATCGTAGTGACGAATGTGAAACCTCATGGCTTATGTAAACCAAAACACTTTAATTTTACAGGCTTTCCTCTTCTGACAATAAGAATCATAAAGAACACTACAATACTTTCGATAATTTAATAAAAAATACAATGAAATAGCTGGCCAAGAAATCTTTTCGACCGCACCAACGCTACAAGTGCAAGTGGAATGACTACAAAAGTAGGAAAATTTTCGAGCCTGTCAAGTCAGAAAGCATTGTTGTCACGATTTTATTACTATTTTTTTAAAATGAAAATTAAGATCAAACAGTTGTAGTGATTTTAAATTAAATCAAGAATTTTGGTTTAGCTCGGGGGGGGGGGCCTGCAGCTAGCCCCTCCCCTGGATTCGCCACTGCATACTTCCTCTGTCTAATTCTAGTTGTCCGATTTGTCCATTTTTCTTGTCCAATATTAGAATTGATAAGGTCTCAGGTTCGAAACCCAATTCTACTGAAGATCCGCCGTATCTGAGGACTATTGCCTTGAGGTAGTATGAGGACTACTCCGGCGTATATGAGGGTTAAATCATACGTAGTGGCCAAACGTTCTTCCACTAATGTGGTGCGGAAGTTTGAAGAGGTTGTGCCAGCTCAGGTATCGCCCTCGTCATCTGACCGCGGTTCAAAATGACGAGGTCCTTCTCAAAATAGTCCTCGTGTTGCTTCAAAACGGAACGTTAAAACCCTCCGAGCGGCGCAAACGTCTTTTTCCGTTCTTCATGTTCACTTTAAAAGCAGATAGCTCGTATTTATATTTTCTTAATCAATCATGGATAAAATATTCTTAAGAATGCATATATATAACTAAATACAAAAAAGATAAATTAATTTACTTTAATAATAACCCGAGTACTTTAATTTACCTGAGTTTTCATTACTTTGTTCATTCTTAGATTTCTCATTAGTCGTATAAATAAAATCTAAAAAAAATTATGAACCTGTATATAAACTTGTTCGAGGAACGAGAAAACAAATTCGAATATGGCAACAAATTGTGTAGTTTTCAATTTGGAAAGGTGACAGTTGCATATTCATATATTAGAATTTCTATAGCCAACTATCTAAGCCGAATTCTCCCACTTTGGCTTCTTAAAACATGAAGAAAAGGAGAATAATAAAAGTTAGACGGAAAGAATGATTTATTTTTTTTTTACGGTTAATGTAAATAATTAAAAATATTGACCCTATACGGTACGATTTTTTTATTTTTCAGCAAAGGTGTAGTAAATTCCACGTGGTAAATTCAATAAAAGCATGTGAAGAAACAGGAAAAATTATTAAAAAAAATTAAAATTTTTATATGTTTTTAATTCATTTTAAGTATAAAATTAATTTATTAAAAAGTTTTTTTGTTTAATAAATTTATTTTCTAAGCATTTTTATTTCTTCAAATGGGAAAAGAAGAAAATAAAGAAGTTGTATTCAATTATTTGAAATCCGTTGACAGAAGGAAAAAGTGACTATGATGCCAAAATACATATAATTTAATTTAGAGTTAAAATCATTTTATGTTATTAAGGATGTTGCATGTATACAAAAGTGTGTCATTTCAAATTCTGGTTTCAATAATGAGTTATTTTTATTGAAATTGTTGCCTTTTTTTCAACATTTCACAGCCCACATGTTAAGAATTCCCACACTAAATATTAGTTGGAAATTTATTTTGAATGCGTTTGACCCATTTAACAGTCAAAAAGAAATAATTCCATTAATTTAAATAAGTATGGACGAGATTTCTGTTTTGTTTATTTACATTAGAATGCGGTAACTACGTAATTCCGGTGTAATGCTAAGTCAATGGAATCCTCAAAGCGGAAGTCCAGGTTTTTAATGTAAATAAAAAAAAAACAGAAAACTCGTCCATATCCTGACGGATGACAATTATGTATGAATATCTATATTAATATTTCATATAATATTAATATTCTATATAATTATCTTTTTAATATGATGTATTAACAATTATATTAAATGTCCTTACATTTAAATAATAACATATTGGTAGCAAACGATAATTTGGCAGAAAATTCTTTGAGCATTAATATTTTTTAATCATTTGCTCTCCTACATTTGCATTTATTCCACATTTAAATTGTATTTGCTAACGATAACATCATAAAAAAAGATGCAAAAAATTATATATAATTAATAAAATTATATAAAATTATATTAAATGTCCTTACATTTAAATAATAACATATTGGTAGCAAACGATAATTTGGCAGAAAATTCTTTGAGCATTAATATTTTTTAATCATTTGCACTCCTACAGTTGCATTTATTCTACATTTAAATTGTATTTGCTAACGATAACATCATAAAAAAAGATGCAAAAAAAAGAAACGCATTCAATTTATTACATATCTATTGCTCTGAATCTATGTCTACAATGACCGAAAGGTTATTCCAAATAAGAACAGGATGAAAAAAACTTTCATGCTTCCATTTCCTTAAAAGGTCAGTGTAGTTTCTTCTTTTCTGTTGACGGAAAAAATACTAAAGAAGTTGTTTTAAAAAAAACTCTATATGCCATTAAAACAAACGGTTTTAAAATTCAACTCTGTTTATATTCAGCGCTCTTGTTGGATTATAAGAATCAAAGCTTTATAGCTGCCGTAAATGTTGATACTAAATGTAAATCAGTAGTTTAGTTTGGCCTTATTTTTTCTCTTTCTAACTCCAGAATTATTTTGTTTTACTGTTTCGAAAGGGTTTCCTTGTATTAAATATAATAACTTTAAATTCGTGATAATATTTATTATAATAGTTTGAAGATAAATAAATAAAAATATATAACTGAATTTGCTAGTTTCGTAATTTGTGCTTATTCGTGCGATATAAATTTATCAGAGAACCAAAATTTTCGAGTGAACTTTCGAATCAAAATTGAATATTAATTCAACTATTTATTTTGAAATCATTCTTAAATGATTTCCTTTATTATGTTTTAATGATGTATTTTTAATACATGAGCCAGGGAAATAAACTGATTTTCTGATAGGAAAACAGTTATATTATTAACAGTGGTGGCGATTGGGTGAAAAAAGTAAGAAGAAATTTATAGACATCTGAAAGCACCCTAGAGCAGCGGTTCCCATTCTTTTTGGTTGTGCGGACCACCTGTTGAGTAAAAAATATTTTGAGGCCCACTAAGTATATTATACAAATAAAAAAATACAAACTTCCCCAACGCATATTATATATTACAATGTAAACAAGAAAAAAGACGAAACGAGAAATTTGGAAAATATAAAATATTGGGAAAAATATCATGGTAAAACGCTCAGCAGGAGAGGAGGCTTTCCACTGATATTCCTAGTGCTTTCTTCGCTAACATCTGACGAATAAACGTTAAAATAGACCGTTATCCCCCCAAAAAACACTAACAGCAGAGCAAAAAAAGACTTTTCTATATGATTAAATATATTGTATTATAAAGGAAAAAATGAGTGACGACTCTTGACTAGTGTTCCACGGCCCACTAATAAGCTATCCGAGGACCACAAGTGGGCCTCGGCCCATGGGTTTGGGAACCGCTGCCCTAGAGTATAGGGGGTGGACAATAAAATTTTTAAATTTAGATACAAAATTAGCTAGCCTTCCCGAATACTATCGTTTTTTTTATAATTCCTAGGTTTAGCCAGTTAAAATGAAATAAAATTTTTTTCCCATAAAAAGCAGGGGGCGATCGTCCCTCGACTCACCGCCACTTGTTAATAAGACTTCAAGCTATAACAACGCAACTAATTGAATATTTTTTCATTAATTAGTCAAATTAGTTTTTCAATTCAAGATCTTCAATACTAAGATTGCGTGGACTAAAAGGAGTTCATTTTAAATAGTTTTATTATTTTTTATATACATTGATGGTTTTAATAGCTAAATAGTATTTTAAGTGTAGTTAATAATTGCTTTGTAGTTTCTTGGTTGTTATCCGTTCTATCGAAAACGATACAAATTTATGCAGGGACAATTTACTTTTGAAACTTCTTGTACATTTTGCATTAGGAGAAATGGCGTGACGTCAATAAGAATATATATGTCATAAGACAACGTACAGTTAGATGTTAGGTAATGTTAATGAAGTGATATTGTGACATCACGTATGGTGTCAGAATTGACTCCATATAATATTATCAGAAATAGAACGATTTTTTTTCAGCTAGCTCTAACTCTTACAGTTATGAATCTCGTAAGCGTTACATTTTAAACCGAGACAAATAGTTTATTCTTTTATTACTTCTTTTTTAATAAATTATTCTGTTATTATTATTATTCTGTTATTAAATTTTTATTCAGATAAGTTTATTATTTTTCTGAATGTATACATCTGAAAATTTTATTAGTTATTTTCATTGCTTCTTGGAGCTTTCATTTGTGAAGGTGTAAGAATATGTATTCATCTCTTAAGAATGTATGAATGTTAGTATCTTGAGCTAATGAGTTATGTTCAGTTGTATAAAGACCTTTATACTGTGAATTGGAGACTGAAATTGCAAAACTGACAATGAAACTCTGGTTAGAAAGTCGTTTCATTTATTTATCGGACACAATTGTCTGCACATTTCCGCATCAACAAAAAGTTGCTCAATCTTGCTCCACAACAATCAACACAGCAATTAATGGACAGATTTGCTTATGTACTCAGTTCAATTCATAAGCAGTAATGAATGGTATTTTATGAGATATTTCATACTCCCCCTTAATAACAATGTGGAATTGTGACAATGAAACACAGCATGTTCCCGATCCAAACAAATTCATATTCAAAGTCATAATTACTCTCTGTTGATACTCTCCAGTTACAACGTACTGGGAAAATCATGTTTGGTTTGTGAGCTAGAGATCAATAAACCTATTGTGAAATCCAAATAAAGCAACAGAATTGGCCGTTCTGTCAATTGGCAAGAGATTATGAATCCACAATTGATCCTCAACCAATTTGGATTTGGAGGAAAAAGCACTGCAACACAGTAGCTCGCGCAGATAAATGAAACAACGCACGACCTGTGAAAGTTTTAAGAAAAGGGGTGTGAATGCAGTATTTTTAGAAATCGAAAAAGCATTTGGAACACAGACAACAATCATGAACGGATGTTAAATGTCATAAAAAAAATCAACATTTCTCATTTCCAATATTATACTGTTCAGCAACGGATTCCGAGACTTTAAATTTTATATAATTATATATATATATATATATATCTATATATAAATTATATATATAAATTATATATTTTAAAATCTTAGTACTATATTAATGTATTCCAAAATCGCTTTTCTTAAACTTCAGTTTCATTTTATTTCCCGCTCTGGGGGTATATTAAATCTAGCATTTTGGCATATTTATTACTGAAAGAATATTCTAATCACTTCCACGCGCCTACACAAATCGCGAAATCAGCGACTTATTGCCGCCATGCTTTTCCCTAAAACACTTACGTAATTTACTAAAAATAGCTATTATTCCCTTCACTTTCATCATGTGTCTATATGTTAAATCCCTACCTGAGGAAATGCAGGGATTTTCTGTTCGCTTTTTGCTTGAAACTTAAACCAAGATGTACGTACATTCCGTCACTCTCCCATAATAAAGGAAAATTAGACTGTAACTCGGCTTTTTACTGACTACAACCACGAATACCTTTCATATATATTTTATTTTATACCTTTTGGGCGATTTTACACCGGAAAGGGGTGTCAGCCAATGAATCATATGAGCGCATTTCTGGAGTTCTTTGTTAAATCCCGCTCAGTGAAACGTAAATATCACCCTTCCATTCTTCACTTTCCCCCTATTTTGATGAAAATAACTCCGCCCGGCGCATGTGCAAAAGTGCGGAGGGTTTCTGAATCCGTTGCTAAACAATAGTTGCTTGCACCCAAGGTAAATTGCATTGGTGATGTACACTCCCCTCAGAATTCCTTTTTCTTTATTTTTTTATTATTTATTTTTTTTTTATTTTCCGAGGATATCAAACTTCTAAAGACATCTGCTTTCTGGCTCGTAATCTGGATTTCATTATTTTTTTTTTGTTCGCTGTAAATGTAGGACAAACCTTTGCATACCGAAGAAAAAAAAATCTTCGATAATTAATTTTATACGTTTGTTGCATTTCTATGGATTTTACTTATTCCATTTATCAACTTAAACCAAATATAAGAAGTTATTAACATAATTTTTTCTCTCGCTCTACATTTGCTTTGAACTTTCCAAATAACTTAAGGAAAACCAATGTCAAACAAATAATATCATTCCGCTTCTAGATTCACTTTCTGATCGGTTTATGTAAAAAGGAATGCGAAAGGTTGAACATTCTCCAAAATACGAAAAGAAAAACTGAATGTTACTCATGTGATGAGGATTACAGTGAAAAATCTTTTAAACCCTTGTTCTGAAGCCTTTGGATGAGTATCCAAGAAAAAAAAACTATTAAAAAGTATATAAGTGAAACTTTGTAGCAATAAAAAGAATTAGAAAAATAATCTGCATTATCGTATATTAGTGTTCTTACGAACTCGTAATCTAACTGTGGGAGAATCCTTAAAATCTATGACTGGAAAAAATAAGTTCTGAAGATTTTGTTACAATTTATAAAATTACATTCATTGTAATCTTCTTGAATATTGGATCCAGTTTTGAGTGATAACTTTCGTATTTAAGAAACGCTTTCACTTACATCAACTAAGTGTTATCTATATGAGTTATTACAATAATACAGTTACGCAATCCTTTATTGCAAATGAAAAACCAATCAGAAGAGGACCTTACATTTTTACGTGTTTTCATTTAATTTTACTTCTTTTATGTTTGTAAAGATACGAACGGCATAACACGAAGCCGGCAGAATTACGCAATAGCGCTGCGTGAGATAAAGAAAACCGAATTTGCAGTTTGAACGCCTTTTTTGAACCAATTCAAACAAAAACTGGACACAAATCTACAATTCACGTTATAAGGTCACATACCAAATTTTATTCATCTAAGTCATTGTGTTAAGGAGTTATTGTGTTCACAAGTACGCGATTATGAAGACCGATAGACAGTCAATCTGTCGACGGATTTCGCCCTAACTTTTATACGGACCTACATTCTTGATGATAAAGATCTGTATCAAATTTTATCTATCTAGCTTGTATTTTAAGTTTTTGAGTTAAAGTGTTCACATAAACGCAGACAGACTTCCCGTTGACGGATTTTGTCCAAATTTCGAAAGAAACCTACATGTTATATGTAAAGAGCACATACCAAATTTCATCCTTGTAGCTCTAACAGTTTCCGAGTTATCGTGTTCACAGACAGACAATTCCAAAATTGTGTTTTGAGGACTCGGAAGATTCATCAAAATCTCGAGATCAAATTTTTTGACGATTACAATACTTTCTCTTTGTATACTTCGTATGCGAGAAAGTAAAATTAAAGATAAAGGAAATCTGGTAAATAATTGTTATATTGTCTTCTCCAGCACCGATTATGCATGTATCATCAATGTCTTCGCTTTAGACTTATTAATTAATTAAGCCTATTAATTCTAGTCAATTGACTCTTCAGCTTAATTAAGGCCTTAACATTATCGATAAAAAGTTCTTTGCATAGACAAATGGTTGGAGGGCGCCCGCCCTCCGCGCCCCCGCGAAAATAAAAGTACTAATCAAGGAGAATGCGAAGGGAAAAAGGTTAAGATCCCCTGTTCTAAAGTATGGAATTTTGTACATTTGTGTGTTCCAGATGACAATGCAGTTTTTAATATTTTGAGAGAATCTGTCAATTAGAATGTCAATTAATTTTAAGTTTCGATTTTAATCAAAAACAAATTGGCTAATCTGTCGTTCTTCGAAAAGTGGCTCTAGGCCGTTCTGTCAGAACAAAAATCATTCGTCAAAGACTGAATATTTCATGCGGTGCAGACTAATCGTATTTTTAAGATATTTTAAGAATTTTTTTAGATATATTAAATAAAAATAAAGAATCGCAATATTTGTTCTCTAAAATAAGAATAGTATTAATATAAATTAAAATATTTATATATGTAGGATTTAGAATACTGATTCTTACAAATTAAATCTATTTTTTATAAAGAACTAATTGATGGAATTTTTCAACAAAAATTTATTATAAGATTTCATAATAATTATGATACTGAATTATGAAATATATCAAGATTAAAAATTAGAACATAACAAATATTTCATAAAATATTTTTTTAAAAACAGGTTTTTATCAGGTATATGAAATGGAAAATAATTTAATCTCAATCTGGAAGACAAACCAAAAATCATAAAAACGTGAGACGCTAAAAATAATACAAGAAAGAAATTATGCTTTAAGCCTTTAGGAAAGAAAATATCAAAATATTCATTATAGAACAATTAAAACATATCATGGATGCGATTACAGTTCCAATTTACTTTGAGCGTTTCTCTCTGCGCCTCCCGAGAGGCGTGGTGGTCTAGTGGTAAGACGTTGGCCTCGCAGTCGGAGGGTTCCCGGTTCGAAACCCGCTTCCACTGAAGATTTGCCGTTTATTGGGCCTGTTGCAACCTAAATCATGCGTAGAGGTTCAAACGCCCTTCTGCTGGTGTGGTGCGGAAGTTTGGAGAGTGGATTGAGATCAGATGTCGTCCTCGTCATCTGACCGCGTTTAAAAGTTACGAGGTCCGTCTCAAAATATCCTTCGTGTTGCTTCAAAAACGGGACTTACACCCTCTGATTCCAAGTACCATTGGAATAGAGGGGCCTCAAAATACAGGAACGTCCGAGTTCCTCTTTCAAAGATGAGGGAAATTCCCCTCCCCTCCTCAAAAACCGCAATGACAACTGGCACTGTCCGAATTCTAAGAAAACCCTCCTTTTCCCCCAACCCATCTGGGCGAGACACTCTAACGAAGAAAGTGCGCGCAGCGGGTGGGAAATAAATCACACTTAACGAAAGGGGGTGGAAATTTCGCTATCGTCTTTTGCTTCAAGAGACGTCTGGGACGTTCTCGTATCGATAGAGTTAATAAAACTAAATTCAGCGCCTCACTCTTTTGCGATTGTTGTTTTTATCTCCAGATTTTTTTATTTAAAAAATTTCTACTTTTCAGTACTCTGGCTAAAGCGTTTTTCTTTTAAAAGATTTTTCTAAATATTACATAAGATTAATACAACAAAAGATACTAAAAGAGTCGTTATTAAAATTTGTACTGGATGAAGTTAAAAGCTTTTTATGTAATATTTCGAGCCAACTATCCCTTCTTTTGATCAAAGTTATTATTGAAAAACGCTGACACTTTCTGTGTTAAAATTTCTTAAGCATTTGAGCTGCAATTCTTTTAATTGCAGATAAAGGCTATTAATTATACAAAAAGTTGTTAAAAACGAAAACCTAATTATTTAAGATCTAAAAGATTGTATAATGAAGCTTGATTTAATAAAGACGATGTCAAATAGCCCAATAACTTAATTTAAGGGCCAATCACTTATTTTTTCCATTCACTGACTTATACAAAAGAACAATGAAACAAAATAAATGAATCTTTCAACCTTTTCATAAGGCATTAATCGGTTTCTTTTATCTCTTAATAAGCAGAATTCCCACTGAACTGATGTGCGAAAAATTTGAGGAACTAATTAGAAGCAGCTGTTTACTCCTCTCTACTTTGCTTTCCGCGCGTTTTCTTATAATGGTGCTTTATGCAGTAATGGCTTCGTGACTTTCTCAAGGTCGGCAACAGTATCGTCTGCCTGGAGAATTTTGCATGAAATAAAGGTATGTTTTTCATCTGCGGAGTTTTAGTGTGAAATTCATTTGAATGAATGCAGGATTTATGTCAGAGTGTGTAATTGTGGAATAATGAAATTAAAATTAATGATTGGCTATTAAAACTAATTGCCAGTTTTTGGTGTTAACTAATTTTTTATGGAATTTAGTGCGTAACAATCGTTTCTGCGCTCGTTTGAGAGCTATTGCAGAAGTAAAATAAAATTATTTTAAATTGTATTATTGTTGTATATTTCAGAAAAAAAGAGCTTTTAAATTATCTAAGTGCGGAGATCTACCAATAATTTTTCGTAGATAGGTATTATGCAAATTTTTTCTTCTTTTCTCAAATAAAATGTCATTTTTGTGCATATCTCTAATACTAATAGTGACGAATGTCTGTCTGTGTGTGTGTCTGTTGGCGGTGTACAGAACAGACCGTAGAACATAGAGCTATCAAATTTGGCACAGATATACTTTGGATGCTGGTTTTTTAAAATTTTAATTCAAATTTAAATTATTTAAAAATTAAACCAAATTTCGTCGTTTTCTGCCAATAACTTCTGAATAAATTGATTAACAAAGAAATTGTTCATGTCATTTTAAAGAGCAATTCCAAAAAGTAATGTAAAAAATAGGAGACATTGAACTACTGCTCATCAACGGATTCCGAGACTTCCACTTTTGAACGATTTTACACGGGAAAAGGGGTAGCAGGCAATGTGTCATATGAGCGCATTTCCGGAATTCTTTGTTAGATCACGCTCAGTAAAATGTAAATATCACCCTTCCATTCTTCACGTTCCCCTATTTTGATGAAAATAACTCCGGCCGGCGCATGCGCAAAAGCGCGGAGGGTCTCCGAATCCATTGCTAAACAATATTTAATTATAAAAAAAATTCGAAAAAATGTAAGTTGAGTTAAAGAAGCACAAATAAAACATTTTCTATTACTCTTAATATTTTTCCGTTAGGGTGATGATTCATCTACATTCGTAATATTTAAAGAGCATTGTAAAGGCAAGATAGGTGAATTCTTCAGTAGCCGATTTAAATTTTTTAAAAACTTTAATCTTTTTTGAATATGAGGTATTTACTGGCAAATATAAAACGGGGCAATTTTTGAACGTTTAATTCAAATACGGGGTACTTTCTCAATCCTAGAATATTTTTCTAGGAGAGACGGAGTTGAAAGTCGGGACTGTCTTGGAAATCAGAGTCGTCTGTTTACTTTATATGTATAGCAAAAGTTGGAAAGGCGAATTGACTTTACTTGTGATCAAAATTAAGTGTTTTAACTTTTTAAAAATTAAATCTAATTGATCTTTTTTTTAATATCAGCAACTTACTTGCAAGTAAAATCCGGCAGAAAAAGTCGAAATTCAAGGCTCTTTCCGTCTAATCCGGGACGGGACGTCTAGACATCTTAGTTAAATACTACTTTTAGAATCGACAACAGAAGTACCGCTGTATTATGAAAATCTCGCACCTTCTTTTGTATTTTGATAGAAATTTTTGAGGTTACATGACTAAAATGAAACCATTCTTTTATTTAATTATTACTCAGATGGTACATTTCCACTTAAAAATATAAATTTTTGATGTTTCATGACTAAAATGAAATGAAAACCATGTTTATCTTGTGAATTATTACTCAGAGTATATTTTCACTTAAAATATAAATTTTGATGTTTCATGACCAAAATAAACCATTGTTTTATTTATTATTACTCTTGATGGTACAAATTTCCACTAAAAATATAAAATTTTTAGATAGTTTCAGTGACTAAGATGAACCATTGTTTTATTTTAATTATTACTCAGTATAGGTACTTTCCACTCTGAAAATATGAAATTTTGAGGTTTCATGAACTAATAAATCCATTGTTTTATTTAATTATTACCAGGTGTCTATTTAACTGTAAATAGTCTGAGGTAATAGTTTGAAGGTCACGACATTTAGAACAGAAATAATCAAGGTCACAATAGAAAGATCCTTTCCACGTTTCTATAAGAATTTTGGATTAAGTTAAAAGTTCGGAAAAGGTACTAGTTGTAAATTTTCTCAGAATAATCGCATTTTTTTAACACTAATTAGGGAGAATAACAAGCTGTATTGCACATTGTAAAAATAAAACGCAACAGGAGTTATGAACTGATGCGTCTTCTCGTGTTTGGAAGCTTAAAGTGGTGATTTGTAGTTTGCAATCAAGGCTACCACCAAGGCTATTACCACCTATTCATTCAATAGTTCTTTTTAATCCGTAATCAAAAAATAAACGAATCTTTATCGGGTATTACGGTTGTCAATCTGATTCAATAATAGAAAAAATGGCACCCTTCATAAAAGGCCTCATATTCTCCTTTCCAGATGGGTAAGATCCAGAAACACGTTTGCAAACCTACTACATACCCGCGTTTCATGTTTCTAAGCCTGTATTCACACATCTTTTTTCTTCTGAAATGGCATTTCGATCCTCAAACGAACAAAATCACCTAAATCCAAAACAATACCTTTCAAAAGGAGCCTAGGGTCATTCCCAACAGGCTCCGCTGTCCAGCGTCTTTAGCAACAAGACAATACGTAACTGAACGAAGTAATGA
>BGPR01003056.1:86712-150815 GCA_013235015.1 Araneus ventricosus | reverse complement strand
AAAGAAGTTTCAAGAAAAATAATAAATGTTATACTTTTTGTATGTGCAATAGATTTAACACTCTGAGTGGTTCGGTCTCCCTTGTAAAGCGATTCGAAAAGCGAGTGATCAAAGACCCCTTATCTGTTTTAAAACTGCGTCTTCCTCCCAACAGAAGATGTCCCAAAAGCGCAGCGGATCCAGTGTCTTCCCCCTCTGAACTATGGACAGTCAACAACCCCCGTGGAGGGACTAACCGCAAGAATTCTGTCTATTCAGCTAGGAACTTATTCAAACTAGCTCTTACCGCTTTCGGAGATCTCACCTGTGGTGTGACTAAATTAATACTTTAGGTCTTCGAGATTGGCAGTTGGGATCTATTTTCTGCATATTGCCCGTGTTAATAATACCAGATGACAAAAATACACACCGGTTAGGCGCGTATACCTATGTTTTATGTTTTGAATATCTAAAAATGTGAAAATTGTGATGTTTTTTCTTCCCGCGAGGACAGTTTCCCACGAGAAAAGAGTCGAGTACCTTTCACTTCAACCGCAAACCGCAAGCCAAGTACACCTGGTGGTCATTAAGAAGACATTCGCGAAGGAAATAGCTGCAAGAGGAGAGCGATCACAATACACAGGAATAAATATCTGTCAGAGAGCGCATTTGGGTCAGCTATCAGGAGATTAGCGGTGCTCTTTCATGTCACACCTTTATAGCTCCTGTGGTTATGAAACTCAAGAACCATCCCATGGTCGGAATTGACCATTAGGGACATGCAAGTTTAGTCGTGGGTCGCCCGGGAAGTACTGATTGCACTCGTGCAGAGAAGTGTGTTAACTGTAAGGGGGAACACACTTCGTTTTCTCGAAACTGTTCTGCCTGGAAACAAGAGAAAGAAATAATTTCCACAAAAATAAAAAAGCAGATATATTACCAAGAAGCAAGAAAACTTGTAACATCACAGACACCTATACCCGGAAATAGTTACGTTTCTGTAGCAAAAAAATCATCTTCTGCACCATCCGTCCAAAAAAATCCCGATATCTCTACTTCTCATTCTAAACCATCTGATTCTATTGCAAGAGCATCTCCTCTAATAACCAACTTGCCGATTCCCTCCTCTCCATCTGTTTCTCCGGTCAGTGAAGAATCTTTGGCTACGCCTGACTTAACCGATTTTACAATGGTTAAAAGCAAAAAAAAGCTAAAAAAGGACTCTCCTACTAAAACAAATAATACCATCGCCAAAGCAGAAAAGATCTCAAAATTTTGTACGACCTCTCACCGTGAAGTTACTAACCCTATTCCAACAAAAGATAATATATCTACCCACCAGTCTGCATTGAAACCTCTTGCAACCCCTAAACCTACTTCTGTAGACACAGAGCTTCTACCAATGGCGGTTCTCCCTCCGTTGGAAAAAATACTTTTACAATCTCGGGAATCTAATGCAGATGCCGAGATGAGCTCCTCCTCTTTTTCAGAAGAATATGCCTTAGAATATAACATGTCAGATTACTTGGAAGACTCACCTGCAGTTGCCAGTCCTTCACCCTCTGCCAAACCTGAAAAAGCAAACAAATACAAAAACAGGTAGCATTATTGCTCCTCTGTTTCGTACATTGTTTGCTTATTTTTTAAAATAATATTTTGAAAACAAAATGACCTACCCTGAATTGTTTTCTTTAAACTAAATTGATTAGTTCTTTAATATTTTAAACATTTTATCTATACAGATTTCGTCCTTGGAATTTTATTTGGTCTTTGCCCACCATGTGATATTTTAAACATATTTTACATCTGATATATTTTAAAACTTGCATTTTTTATCTCTTCTCGTCGCTCATCTATTCATTTTTGGCAACATGATTTTACCTTTTCATATGCAACTATAAATTTCAAACTTATTTTAGAATTAATCTACCTCTTTTACTATAACACCATATATTTTATCACCGTGATCCTGCTTATCTACCATATGTTTGGCGCAGTTTAGCCAAACATGGCTCTTGCGCCATTAAACCTCACACAACCAACCAACCCTGACTTTGCAGCTTTTCAGTAATTTCTTCAATTGGAACATTCAATAATTCACCGCAGGATATAACTCCTTTGGAAGAGTTTAATGTTGGATGCGGACATACATGAATGGGAATTGTTGACAATGACTTGAGTTTTACAATTTCTTTGGCTTGCTTGAAGGATCCAACTTCGACCAGTAGGTCACCAGATCGAAGTTTCTTAGTAGATTTCACTTCGCCTATGCTCCCGGAAATGGCCTTCTCAACAAGAAAAGGAGACACACCGTGAAAAGTTTCTTTCGCTTCAGATTTTCTTTGGATGATGAAGAAAGTTGGAAAATTGTTACGTTGAGGAATTGAAGTATTATGTTGCCCACTGAAGGGACCAGATTTTTTTTGCCCATACGACATTGATGGGGATTCAGGCCCGACGGCACCGCCCACCATGGAGCCCAACAAGGGAAGGCAGCCACCGGCTCTGGGTATTCCCAGCCTCGGCGCTTACCTTGGTGCTAGCCGGAACCTATACGCTCAGGGTCACCCCCGGGGACAGTGACCACCCTTAACGCCAAGCCCAAGGAGTGACCCTTTCGCTTGATCCCCTTGAGCAGACCAACCAAGTGGCTGGAATACCGGCCGATGGATACACCAGGGACCAAAATGTACCACCCGTCTAATGGGTCGCCACGCACGGCCAACACGTGTGGGTATTTTGCTGTCCATGAGAAGCACAAAGCAAACAGAGCGGCGACAGCTTCTCGTGGAGAGCCCCCTCGCTTTCCCTCGAGGGAAGGAAAGAAAAGGCAAAAACTAAAGGGGAGAGAAAATTCGAAAGGAGACAAGACACTAGGGTACCTCGGGGTCGTGAAACCCGTCACACCTGGAGAAGATGTGCCCCTGAGGGGGTGTTCTATTTATGGAATGAAAGTAAGTTTTGCTGTTGTCGTTTAAAATACACAAATTATGATCGAAAATAAGTTTTTCAATTTGGAGGCCTCGTGAGTTTGTATCACTACTCCCCCAAAGACAACTATGCTCGTTCATATCTCCCAAAAGAATAAAAGGAGCTGGTAGTTGGCCTAGAAGGTTATCCAGTTCGTTCTGACATATTGTTTGGTTAGAAGGTAAATATATTATACAGATTGTAAAAAGTATACCGACGTGGATTTGTATGGCAACTGCCTGTATCATAGTATTCAAAGGGACAGGTTTACAAGGAAAGCTCTGCAAGAACATTAATGCAACTTCCTCCAGTTGCATGTGAACTATGAATGTTGTCTTTTCGGATAATATTCTAATTTGTAATTTTTATGTCTGCACCAGGAGCGAGGTAGGTCTCTTGCAAGTCAATGCACACGGGTTGATATATATTAATAATCGATTTTAGGTCATCAATATGTGCCCGCAGACCATGGCAGTTCCATGATATAAGGTTAATTGCCATGTTTTGAGAGTGAAAAAAAGTGTAAAGGTTTGGCTTCGAAAGTTAAGTTTTAGTTGAATTCTCCTCCCCGTCAGTAGACATTACATCATCATCAAATGGGTGAATACTAATACCGTCACTTTCATTGTATTTAGAGTTTGATTGTTTCAGCAAGTCATGTTTAGTTCGTGTACGCTTTTTTATAGAATCTCTTATTTTATGATCTAGATTTTTCTTTGTAGCTGCTAATCTTGCCTTTTTCATTGCTTTTGTTTGTTAAAAAATTTTTGAAACTTTTCCTGGTTTTTCTGTTTGGTTTGATCTTGAGGTAGGAATGCGCGATAATTTACCTGTGTCTTCATTACTTGCCAATTTATTTTTTGAAGGACTTGGTTCATCTGCGGTTTTATCCAGATTTTTTCTGTTTGAGATAGATTTATTCTGACTGTTATTGTTTACAAGGATGGTTGGATTTTCTATAGGCTGGGGTTCTGGGTCATACTGGGTGGATGTCGATACCATAATTTTTTTAATGGCTACAGCATATGACACACCAACTTTTGGAGTTCGGTCCATAACTATTTTACGCGCTTCTGCAAAGGATAAGTTTTGTTTTACTTTAAGTATTTGAATTTCTCTTTCCTCTTTCCAGCGAGGACATGTTTTAAAGTATGCGGGATGGTTGCCTTTACAATTAATACAACGAGGAGTAGAATTACATGTTTTACCATCATGGTCAGGTAAGGAGCATCGTGGAAAGGTCTGTGTACCAGGGCAGCCTTGTATCGTGTGCCCAAACCTCTGACACTTAAAAAAACGTAAAGGATTTGGGATATAAGGCCGGACAGAAAGGTTAAAATAAGCAATATGCACAGATTTTGATATAGATGGAAGATTAAATGTGAGAATACGTTTTTTGGTTCGGAGTAGTTTTCCCTCTTTCTTACTAAGTATTCTTTTAACGGCAGTAATATTTTGGGCTCTCAACTCTTCAAGTATATCATCTTCGGTGTCATTTTGTAGCTCTGATTCTGAGATAACGCCTTTCGACTGATTTAGTCTTGAGTGTGCTATAACAGTTACTTCATAATTGCCAATATGTTTCATTTTCAGTATAGCTGTGGCCTGTTGTTCTGACCAGACTTCAATTAAAAGATAGCCATTTTTACATTTTTTAATAGATTTTACCTCACCAACATTTGCTTGAATTACTTTGTGAATCAATATAGCTGATACGATATTAAAAGAGCCATCTTTAATTTTTGCTATGAAAAATCTTTCATGAACAGGAGAGGTTGATGGACGCATCACTCCATCGGAGACAAATTTCGGGAACCCATATTGCAAAGATCATGTTCATCCCAGTACGCCCACCATGGAGCCCAACAAGGGGAGGCAGTTACCGGCTCTGGAATTTTCCTGCCTCAGCACTTACCTTAGGGGTGGCACCGGGATATAGACCTACAGAAGACTGCAGGCCTAACCCTAAAGCAGTACTTCCCCATTCCCACAGGAACGTACCACCAGCCGGTTGACAAGAGTGGGCTCACTCCTGCCGCCCGACTTACGGAGCAGCGTGGGCCAAAGGGAACGCAAAGGAACCCCAGGATTCCATTTTGCCCCTAACGGGTCGGCATGCACGGCCAACACATGGGTTTAATCTATAAAAAAATCCCAAAAACAAAAGTAAACAAAATCAGAAAAGAAATACAAAATCAATACATATGGTTGGTTGGTTGGTTGAGATTTAATGGCGCAAGAGTCAATCCTGGCTAAACTGCGCCAAACAAATGGTAAAATTCTCAAATCAAATGGTAAATAAAAAATTGTAAAACAATATGAATCAGAAAGTTGTAAAACGGAGGAAAATGTAGCATAATGAGACAAACAAGCTTAAAATGTTAAATGCATGTATAAAAACCAATAGCCTTTAAAAAGTTAAAAATGTTTGAGTGGTGTTTTTCACCCACCAAGTCTTGCAAGGTAACAGACGATGAATGGAAATGGTCAACACGATGAGATTTAAAAGATGGACATTCAATTAAAATATGATGAACAGTAAAATTCTGATGACACGTGGGACACACTGGTGCCCTTTCGCCAAAAATGAGGTGCTTGTGAGTGAATCGAGTATGTCCTATACGGAGGTGAGTCAGTTTGACATCAACCTCTCGTCTGGGCAGAATGGACCACAAACCAATTGAAGGTTTGACAGAATGTAGTTTATTGTTAGACTGAAGACTCCATGTCTGCTGCCAAACAGAAAATAAACGAGAAACGAAAGACTTTTTAATATCCGGATAAGGAAGCGCTCGTAGAAGAAAAGCCGAGGCAAATTTTGCAATAGCATCAGCAATTTCATTACCAGAAATCCCTACACGACTCGGAACCCAACAGAAAATAATATTAAAGTTTTTATTCCGAAGAAACTGTAAAATAGATAAAATTTCCAAACCAACAGGATGCATTTGAATGTCATAATGAGAAAGCGTTTCCAAAGCACTCATGCTATCAGTATAAATAATAAAGTTACGCTGACTAGAAGGCGAAATTTCCTGGAGAGCACAGAAAATTGCCATTAACTCAGCAGTAAAAACAGAGCAACAATTGTGCAGACGATAGCTCAGTGTATCAGATGGAGAAACTACACCACAACAACATGTCCATCTGATTTCGAGCCGTCTGTAAAAATTGGTATGAAGGAAGAATACTGATAGCGATGGTGGTGAAAAAGTTGTTGAAGCGTAACAGGAGCAGTTGAGGATTTATCAAATCCCAAAAAGGGATTCAAATAAGAAAATTGTGGGATATTCGAAGGCGGAAAACAGAAGGAATCGGAAGACTGGATGGTAACATTAAGGTCCGAGTCATGCAGAAGCATTTTGGCTCTCTCACAAAAGGGCAGAATGTGAGAGGGACGAGCAGCATAGAATCTGCGAAGACTAAGTGATATTGTTGATTGACTTATTGGGTGCCTTGGCACAGATTGTGCTCTGAAGAAATACAACGCGGAAATTTTTTGTCGCCTTAAATGAAGCGGGAGCTGGTGACAAATAACGTACAGGCTTTCCACTGGAGAGGTACGGAATGCTCCAGAGCAGATCCTTAAAGCAGAGTGGTGAATGTTATCCAGTCGCCTCAAAACACTAGGACGGGCAGAACCATACACCATGCCTCCATAATCAATACTGGAGAGAATGACTGCTTGGTAAATACGGAGAAGGGAGGTTCGATCGGCACCCCAAGATGTTCTGGAGAGGACCTTTAAAATGTTCAAAGATCTCTCACACTTCTTCCGCAGATGCAAGATATGCGGAAGGAAGGTGAGTTTACGATCGAAAATCACTCCCAAAAACCGTATTTCATTCACCACTGGAATAGGCGCATTTCGAATCTGAATATTTGGATCTCGATGAATGTTACGCTTCCTGCAAAAATGGACACAACGACTCTTCCCTGCAGAAATAGTGTGTCCATTCTTATCGCACCAAGCTACGAGCTTATTCACTGCATTTTGTAGTTGTCGCTCTATCGTCTTCATATTGCTACCTTGGCATGAGATCTGCAGATCATCAACATAAAGGCTTCCATGGACATATGATGGAAAAAAAATTTAAGATTTGACCGAGATGAATGATAAAAAGTGTGACACTAAGGACGCTGCCTTGAGGAACACCCTCGGCTTGAATAAAATTATCACAATAAAAGTTTCCCATACGCACTCGAAAAGTTCGATGAGATAAAAAGTTCCTTAAAAAGATGGGTAAGTTTCCCCTAAAACCAAAATTAAAAAGTGTTAAAAGTATGCCATATCGCCAAGTACGGTCGTATGATTTTTCAATGTCGAAGAATATAGAGACAAGGTGGTTTCTCCTAAAAAAGGCGTTGCGTATTTGGGTTTCCAGCAAAACGAGGTTGTCAAAGGTTGACCGACCTCTGCGGAAACCACTCTGCAACAGGGAGATGCATCCTTGTTTCTCTAATTCAAAGACAAGGCGAGCATTGACCATGCGTTCAAGTGTCTTACATAGACAGCTCGTGAGAGCAATTGGCCTGTAGTTCAGAGGATTGGATGAATCTTTGCCAGGTTTAAGGATTGGAATCACAATAGCTTCGAGCCACTGTGAAGGATGCTTCTGTTCAGTCCAAATTCTGTTAAATAATAATAACAGATTGGAAAGGAAAGTGGTATTCTCAAATGGCGAAGCATGTTATATGTGATTCCATCTGGACCGGGACTGGTGTCATGTGCTAGAGACAAAGCCTTTTTTAACTCAAAAATCCTAAATTCAGTATTGTATGGAAGTGTACTGCGGGCAGTAAAACGTAAAGCCTTTCGTTCCGCGCGATTATTAATTGTCCTAAAATCGGCGCTATAAGAATCATTTGCGGAAACTTGTGCATGCCCGAGAGTATTGGCTATGTCTAATGGGGCGGAATAAGTCACATTTCCCGTATTTAAAACAGGAATGGAAAATTCACGATAGCCTTGACTTTTTTCCACAACTGCTTGCTAGAAATTGAGGATGTGATGAATGAAATGAAATTAATCCAAGATTCCCTCTGACTACGACGGCGTATGCGACGAGCAAGGGCTTTGGCACGCTTAAAAGCGACATGATTTTCTGTCGTCGGATACCTCCGAAAAATGTTCCACAGTTTCTTTTCCTCCCTGGGACTGTTGCTACAAGCTTCATTCCACCACGGTCTACGGAATTTCCTTAGCCGAGTGGAACTCTTGGGGATGGTATTGTTTGCGGCGTTTATGATACAGTCTACAATATTTTGTACTGCTTCGGTGATGTCCTCAGTACAAACCATGGACTCGGTGACATTTGCCAATTTCATGAACTTTTCCCAGTCTGCCCGCTGGAATAGATACCGTGGCGGATATTGAATCGCGCCACCACTATCAGCATAGGAGACAATTAGGGGAAAGTGATCACTGTTATAAAGGTCACTTCCAACATTGAAATCCAGCAATGGCATTAGTGTAGGAGAACAGATGGCAAGATCGAGACTGTGAAAGGTGCGCGTGGGTTCGTGGAAGTACGTTTTCTCATCATTATTGAGCATACAGAGACAGTTATTGGAAATAAACCGTTCAGTCTGTCGCCCACGAGAATTTGTAACATCCGAACCCCACAAGGCACTGTGTCCGTTGAAATCACCCAACAAAAGGAATGGTGCAGGAAGTTGGTCAATTAAATTGTCCAGGACGTGATGATCAATGACATCATGAGGCAGTAAGTAAACGGAGCAGACTGTAACTAATGTTATGGCATGAACCTGAACAGCCACAGCCTGCAAAGAAGTGTGCAAAGTTAGAGGTGAGCTAGGATACAGATTAGAGGTAAGGATGCACAACACCGCCAGAGTGGCTAGCTCCAGTGGCAGCATCCTTACGAACACTATTGTAGCTTCGTATTTTAAGAGGGATATTGGACGTCAAGAATGTTTCCTGGAGTCCAATACAAGCAGGTTGAAAATAGTTAATCATTTCTTTTATGTCCTGTAATTTGTTTCGAATGCCGCGACAGTTCCAAGAGACGAAAGTACCCATTAAGAGAGGTTAGGAGTTTGAGAAGGAGGAGGAACACAAGTTGGTGTTGCCGACACTTCGCAGTTCATCTTAAAATCTTCATCTTCTTCGGATGGATGAAGTTGAAGGTCGGGGACTTGGGGCACGCCACCAAAAATTGACGGCAAGTCCTTGTGCACTATACCCCTTTCGGCGAGGCCCAAAGCGACCGAGTTTTTATGAACCGACTTTTTTAATTTTGCAGGGAGATCCTTCTGGAAAAGTCCACGTTTTGCTTGTTTAAGCTTGTGTAACTTCTCAGATTTCGATCTAGCCCTGTTTCTCTGAGGATTTTTGAAACTTCAGGAGCACTGGTGACACTTAGATCAGATTCAGAGTCTGAGGAGTTTCCCCGACTTGAATCAGATGGTAAGTTGACAGCATTGGCATTGGATGTTTCATTGATATCATTTTTATTTTTGCTACTTTTATCCTGAGCTACTACTGAAGCAGATAACGACTTTTTCAAAAATTTTGAGGCTGTGTCGGGTTTTAATTGATTATTTTTAACAGATTGAATTTTAGAAGATAATTTCGGTTTTTTCTCATTTTGTACTATTTGAAATCCGGATGGATCTTTTGAAGCTGGTGAGACCTCGGGAGTTTTAGAACTAGACTGATGGGAGGTGTTTCTATTTGGAGTGGTTGATGACGACGCTATTGGTTCAGAAGATTTTGAAGCGGATGGGAAATTGGACATAGTGACTACATGGTGGCAATGTGGACAATTGGTGATCTGGTAAACGGGATGGTTCTTGTCGACGACAGAAGCGTAGCTCTGACCTTCGATTGGTGTACGAGCTTTGACTAGTCGTCGAGCTTCAGGGAAGGAGATGTTGTTCTTGAACTTCAGAGTGACAATTTCTTTCTCAAGTTCCCATTTCGGGCAGGCACGTGAGAAAGATGAGTGAGTGAAAGATGAGTACCCTGGCAATTAACGCATTTTTCAGCCGCAGTGCATCCAGTGCTTTCGTGACCAGCCACTGCACAACGGGCGCAAGTAAGTGTCCCGCGGCAGTTTGTTTTGGAGTGACCAAAACGCTGGCACTTGAAACACCTTAATGGATTGGGAATATAAGGAACATCGAACGTATCCAGCCTTTATGTATTCCGGCAATCGAGGTGTGTTAAACGTTAGAATAAAGTGTTTTGTTGCTATAAGCTCACCGTTGCGGCGAATGTTAATGCGTCGAACATCTTTTACCCCTTGACCAATCAATTTTTGCGTAATTTCCTAAAATGGAAAGGTTTAAAAGCCTCCCACAGGTAATCACACCTTTTGAGGTATTGAGAGTCAAATGTGGCTTTACAGAAACTGGTATTGTGGACAGAGAATTTAGTTTAAGGCTTTGTTGCGCTTGCTTGCGAGAAGCAACCTCAACAAGCAAGTCGCCTGACCGCATTAGTTTTGTAGATGAAACAATGCCAACACTGCCAGTAATGGCTTTCTCCACGAGAAAAGGAAAAACATTTCCAAAATTTTCATCTGTTTCAGATATACGTTTAATAATGAAAAAAGAATCATAACTTTGAAGAGAAGATTGCAAACTGAAGGGAGATTTCTTGCAGGACCCATGCAAGGTTTCAAAAGTGATTCGGGTCCCGACAGCACCGCCCACCACGGAGCCCAACAAGGGAAGGTAGTTACCGGCTCTGAACAAGGTCAGCCTCGGCACTTGCCTTGGTGCTAGCCAGGACCTATACGCTCAGAGTCATCTCCAGGACGTTGACCACCCTTAACGCCAAACCCCAGAGAATGACCCTTTCGCTTGATCCCTAGAAGACTAACCAGACGGTTAGGATACCAGCCGAATTGATACACCGGGGACCAACAGTGCACCACCCGTCTAATGGGTCGCCACGCGCGGCCAACACGTGGGGGTAATTAGCTGTTTATGAGAAGCAGGAAGTAAACAGAGCGGCAACAGCTTCTCATGGAGAGCTCCCTCGCCTACCCTCGAGGGAAGGAAGAAAAAGGCAGAAACTCAAAAGAGAGGGAAAAACGGAAGGAGAAAAGACACTAGGGTACCTCCGGGTCGTGAAGCCCGTCACACCTGGAGAAGATGTGCCCCTGAGGGGCCAAGTAGTATAAAGACGGGAAACAAAAGACTTCTTGACATCACTGTAAGGGATGTCTTGTGATAGAAAAGAAGAAGAAAATTTAGCTATAGAATCCGCTATTTCATTACCAGAAATGCCCACATGACTCGGAACCCAACAGAAAATAATATTAAAACCTTCTTTACGAAGAAAATGTAAAATAGATAAAACAGGATGCAAATGTAAAATAGATAAACAGGATGCATTTGAATGTTATAATCAGTAAGAGTTTCCAAAGCACTCATGCTATCAGTATAAATAATAAAGTTGCGCTGGCTAGAAGGCGAAATTTCCTGGAGAGCACAGAAAATTGCCACTAACTCAGCAGCAAAAACAGAGCAACAATTATGCAGACGATAGCTCAGTGTTTCAGATGGAAAAACTACACCACAACCAACATGTCCATCTGATTTCGAGCCGTCTGTAAAAATTGGTACGAAAGAGGAATACTGATAGCGATGGTGGTGCAAAAGTTGTTGAAAAGTAATCGGAGCAGTTGAGGATTTATCAAATTCTGAAAAAGGATTCAAAAATGAAAAATGTGGAATATCCCAGGGTGGAAAAGTAAAGGAATCACAGAACTGAACGGAAACATTAAGGTCCAAGTCATGCAGAAGAATTTTGGTTCTCTCACAAAGGGGCAGAATGTGAGAAGAACGAGCAGCATAGAGTCTGCGAAGACAAGATGGTAGTGTTAACCGATTTATGGGGTGCTTCCGAACAGACTGCGCTCGAAAGGAGTACAAAGCGGAAATTTTTTGACGCCTTAAATGAAGCAGTAGCTGGTGACAAGTGACGTACAGGCTCTCCACTGGAGAGGTACGGAATGCCCCAGAGCATATCCTCAAAGCGAAGTGGTGGATGGTATCCAGTCACCGCAAGACAATAGGACGAGCTGAGCCATACACCATACATCCGTGATATACACGGGAGAGAATCACTGCCTGGTAAATACGTAAAATGGAGGTTCGATCGGCACCCAAGATGTTCTGGAGAGGACCTTTAGAATGTTCAAAGATCTCTCACACTTCTTCCGCAGATGCAAGATATGCGGAAGGAAAGTGAGTTTACAATCGAAAATAACTCCCAAAAACCGTATGTCATCCACAACAGGAATAGCAACATTATTTATATGAATGACGGGGTCAAGATGAATGCTTCTCTTCCGACAGAAGCGGACGCACCGACTCTTCTCGGGAGAGATAGCATGTCCGTTATTATTGCACCAAGCTACCAGCTTATTCACTGCATTTTGAAGTTGCCGTTCAATTAAATCCATGTTACTGCCTTGGCACGAGATCTGCAGATCATTAACATAAAGGTTTCCGTGAACAGATGATGGCAAATGATGAAGAATTTGGCTAAGGTGAACGATAAAAAGTGTGACATTGAGGACGCTTCCTTGTGGAACACCATCAGCTTGAATAAAATGATTTGAATAAAAATTTCCAACACGAACTCGAAATGTTCGATAGGATAAAAAGTTCTTTAATAAGATGGGCAAGTTTCCAATAAAACCAAAATTAAAAAGTGTCGACAGTATGCCATAGCGCCATGCACGGTCGTATGCTTTCTCTATATCAAAGAATATAGAAACAAGGTGGTTTCTCCTAACAAATGAGTTGCGTATTTGGGTTTCCAGCAGAACGAGATTGTCGAAAGTAGACCGCCCTTTACGGAAACCACTCTGCCGAGGGGGAATGCATCCTTGTTTCTCTAATTCGAAGATAAGACGAGCATTGACCATGCGTTCAAAAGTCTTGCATAGACAGCTCGTCAGAGCAATTGGCCTGTAGTGCAGAGGATTGGATGGATCTTTGCCGAGTTTTAAGATTGGAATCACAATAGCTTCATGCCATTGTGAAGGGTACTTCTGCTCAGTCCAAATTCTGTTAAATAAAATTAACAGATGGGAAAGGGAAGTGGTATTCAAATGCCGAAGCATATTATATGTGTTTCCATCTGGACCGGGACTGGTGTCATGTGCCCGAGACAAGGCGGTTTTCAACTCAAACATCCTGAACTCAGAATTGTATGGAAGGGTACTGCGGGCTGTAAAACGCAAAGGCGTTCGCTCCGCGCGATTCTTAATCGCCACAAAGTCAGGACTATAAGAATCAGTTGCGGAAACTCGTGCGAATGTATGCCCGAGAGTATTGGCTATGTCTAATGGGGCGGAATGAATCACATTTCCCGTATTTAAAACAGGGATGGAAAATTCACGATATATCCCATTAGCAGCCTTGAGCTTTTTCCGCAATTGTTTGCTAGAAGTAGATGATGTGATAGATGAAACAAAATTTATCCAAGATTCCCTCTGACTGCGGCGGCGTATGCGACGAGCAAGGGCTTTGGCACGCTTAAAGGCGACATGATTTTCTGTCGTCTGATACCTCCTAAAAATGTTCCAGTCTCTTTTCTTCCCTACGACTGTCACGGCAAGCTTCATTCCACCACGGTGTACGGAATTTTCTTATACGCGGGGAACACTTGGGTATGGTATTGTTTGCGGCATTTATTAAACAATCGACGACATTTTGTACTGCTTCCGTAACGTCTGCAGTACTGACCATGGACTCAGTAATATCTGCCAGTTGCATGAAATTACCCCAGCCTGCCCGCTGGAATAGATATCGTGGAGGATATTGAATCGCACCACCACTATCAGCATAGGAGACTATTATGGGAAAGTGATCACTGTTACAGAGATCACTCACAGAGGTGAAATGCAGCAACGGCAGAAGTGTAGGAGAAAAAATGGCCAGATCGAGACTGTGGAAGGTGCGTGTGGGTTCGTGGAAGTACGTTTTCTCATCATTATTGAGCAGACAGAGACAGTTATTAGAAATTAACTGTTCTATCTGTCGCCCACGAGAGTTTGTAACATCCGAACCCCACAAAGTATTATGTCCGTTGAAATCACTTAACAAAATAAATGGTGCAGGAAGCTGGTCCACTAAGGTGTCGAGGTCCTGTTGACTAACTACATCGTGAGGTGGCAAATAAACACAGCAGACTGTAACTAAACATCGGGTATGAACTTGTACAGCCACAGCCTGCAGAGAAGTGTGTAAAGTAAGAGGTGTGCTAGGATACAGGTTTGAGGTAAGGATGCATACACCGCCAGAGTGATTACTTCCAGTGGCAGCATCCTTTCTAACACTGTTATAGCCCCTTTGTTTGAGAAGGTTATTGGACGACAAGAAGGTTTCTTGAAGTCCAATGCAAACAGGATTTAAAATGTTAATTAAACCTTTCAGGTCCTGTAATTTGGTCCGAATGCCGCGACAGTTCCAAGAAACGAAAGTATACATTAAGAGAGTGTTGGAGGATTCGAAGTAGGAACACAAGGTGGAGTTTCCGACGCATCACAGTTTATTTGCAAATCTTCATCCTCATCGGATGGATGAAGTTTGAGATCGGGGACTTGGGGCACACCACCAAAAATGGACGGCATGTCCTTGTGGGCTATACCCCTATCCGCGACAGTGTCAGTGTCTGAGGAGGTTTCTTCACTCGAATCAGAAGTCGAGTTAGCCGTTTTAGCAGTGGAATTTTTTTGTTTATCAGGTTTGTTTTTCAAAATTTTATTTTTAGCTTTTTCTGAAGCAGATGTCTGTGGTGATTTTTTCCAGAATTTTGTGGCAGTGTTGGTTTTGATTTGGTTATTATTTGCCGATTGACTTTTAGAAGCTATTTTATGTTTTTTCTTCCTATTTACTACTGTAAATCCGGATGAGTCATGTGAATCTGCTGGAACTGCAGAGGTTTGAGAGCTGGGTTTAGGTAAGATATTTTTATTTTTCGTGCCAGATGAAGATGCTATTGTAACAGTTCAGGAGATTTGGAAGTAGAAGGGACTGGATTGGACATTGTTACTACGTGGTTGCAATGAGGACAGTTAGTGGTCTGATAGACGTGATGGCTGTTGTCAACGACCGAAGCGTAACTCTTACCATCGGGTGGTGTTTGTGCTTTCACTAGTCGTCGAGCTTCAGGGAATGAGATATTCTTTTTATACTTTGTAGCAACAACTTCTTTCTCTAATTTCCATTTAGGACAGGAACGAGAGAAAGAAGTGTGTTTGCCGTCACAGTTAACGCATTTTTCAACAGCAGTGCAATCTGTGCTCTCGAGGCCAGCCGCTGCACAACGGGCGCAAGTAAGTGTCCCGAGGCAGTTTGTTTTGGAGTGGCCAAAACGCTGGCACTTGAAATACCTTAATGGATTGGCAATATAAGGTCTTACGGAACATCGAACATATCCAGCCATTATGTATTCCGGCAATCGAGGCGTGTTGAAGGTCAAAATAAAATGCTTTGTCGGCATAAGCTCACCATTGCGCCGGATGTTAATACGCCGAACATCGTTCACACCCTGACCGCCTAATTCTTGTGTTATTTCCTCATTTGAGAGGTTTAAAAGCCTACCACATGTAATGACACCTTTTGAAGTGTTGAGGGTTACATGTGGATGTACAGAAATTGCTATTGTTGAAAGGGAAGTTAACTTCAAAACTTGTTGGGCTTGTTTGCGAGAAGCAACCTCGACAAGCAAGTCACCTGACCGCATAAGTTTTTTTGATGTGACAGTACCAACACTGCCCGTAATGGCTTTCTCGACAAGTAAAGGAGAAACACTTGAAAATTCTTAAACACTTGATTGAATCACTTGATTTTCATCTCTTTCACTGACGCGCTTAATAATATACAATGTATCAAAGGTATTCGAAGATTGCCCACTGAAGGGAGGTTGCTTGAGAGGACCCATGCAATGTGTGAAAAGTGATTCGGGTCCCGACGGCACCGCCCACCACGGAGCCCAACAAGGGAAGGTAGTTGCCGGCTCTGAACAATCTCAGCCTCGGCACTTGCCGTGGTGCTAACCAGGACCTATACGCTCAGAGTCATCTCCAGGAACGTTGACCACCCTTAACGCCAAGCCCCAGAGAATGACTCTTTTGCTTGATCCTTAGCAGACTAACCAGACGGTTTGGATAACAGCCGAATTGATACACCGGGGACCAACAGTGCACCACCCGTCTGAAGGGTCGCCACGCACGGCCAACACGTGGGGGTAATTAGCTGTTAATTATAATTAATTAGTAAGTTATTAATTAGTAATTAATTAGTGGTAATTTGCTATCCATGAGAAGCACGAAGCAAACAGAGCGGCAACGGCTTCTCATGGAGAGCTCCCTCGCCTACCGAGGGAAAGAAGAAAATAGAAAAAACTCAAGGGGAGACAAAAACGGAAGGAGTAGTAGACACTAGGGTACCTCGGGGTCGTGAATCCCGTCACATCTAGAGAAGATGTGCCCCTGAGGGGTGAGAGAGTGTGGACGCAATGCAGTTTGCTATATCTTGAAGAGAAGTTACAGGTATGCAGTTTCGGTACAAAATATTGATATTACGATCTGTAAAAATACCGGATGCTTTTTTCACTTTTTCCCACAGTTTTTTGCTGGATGTAGTAGAATTAAGTCTGCTGACATATCGCTCCCATGACTCTCGCTGACTTCGTCTTTGAATTCGCCTTGAGTGAGCTTTTGCCTGTTTGTAGAGAATGAAATTGTCAGATGTTGGATATCGCCGGAAGCGACCCCAGGCTCTTCTCTGGCTTTTGTATGCCTTTCGGCAGTCAGAGTTCCACCATACTTTGCGTTGTCTCCTAAAATTATTTTCTGTTTTTTTGATAGAATTTTCATCTGCGTCTATTAAAGTTTCAGTTATTTGATTTACTGCAGTGTCGATAGTGTTGTCACAAACCATGTTTTTTGTAATGCATGTTGTGGAGGTAAATTTTGTCCAATTTGCTAGGTCATATTTAAATCTAGAGAAGACTGTATGAAGGTGCAAATGCCTGTTGTCTGTAAGAATGATTGGGAAGTGGTCACTGTTGCGCAAGTTGGGATCCGTTTGTAAACTGAAGAAAGGCAAAAGTGAAGGACTGCAAATAGCAAGATCTATGGAGTGAAATGTCCGAGTAGGTGTATGAAAATGAGTGATTTCGTCTGTATTAAGAAGGCAAAGATTATGATCGTGCAGAAGTTTTTCAATTTGACGACCACGGGAATTCGTGTCATTACTGCCCCAGATTTGACTATGGCCCTTTATGTCTCAAAGAATGACGAAAGGTTCTGGAAGTTGCAACATTAGATTATTTAGATTTGCCTGATCAATTTGAGTATTCGGCAGCAAATACAAACTGCAGACTGTAATTAGCTTATGTGTAGAAATTTGTGCAGCTATGGCTTGAAAAGGGGTATTCAAAGTTAATAGGGATGAAGGAATGTTGTTTGAAATTAGTAGAGCCACTCCGCCAGAAGCCCTATTGGCTGAATGATCCTTGCGGAAAACAGTATAACCATGGAGTCGAAATGAATTTTCAGGTTGTAAATGAGTTTCTTGAAGAGCAACGCAAGCAGGCTGGTAAGAATTGAGAATGTCCTTCAGATCGGACATTTTGCGTTGAGCGCCACAGGAATTCCAAGATACAGAAAAGGCCATGAAAAACCCACAAGAAAGAAGAAAAAACTAAGGGGAAGAAGGTGGTGAGTTGGTCTCGCTTTCAGTGGATATCAAATCTTCATCAGATGGATGAACTGAAAGAAAAGGACCGTCAGTATATTCTTGATTTGGTTGAGATATTTTTAAGAAATCTTCTTTTGAAGCTGGTCGGTTAGTAATATATGAAGGAGATTCTTTGATTCTTTTCAGTGCAGCAGCACAAGCTTTTTTTGAAACTTTTGGTTGTTCCTGTTTTCATGTATTTGTGTCCTTTTTATTTTTAGGTTTGTTGGTAGGTATTGATTTTATAGGAAGTGATATATCTGAGGAGGCAGTAACAGAGCCAGATGGAATAGAAATGGAGGTAGCAGTTTGAGCCGGTGCAGATAAGACTGTATGAGATGCAGATTTAGGCAAGGAGATTTGTTTTGTCAGCGTTAGAGTATTTTCAAAGGTCTGTAATTTTTTCAGTGGAGGGCAAACAACCTTGGTCAAAGATTCATCTGTTTGAATAGCATTGACGCTTATGTTTGTAAATTGCGATTTTACTACAGTGGAGTAGGATATTCCAGATTTAGGTGTCCTGTCATTAACTATTTTACGGGCTTCTGCAAAGGAGATATTGTTTTTGAATTTGAGGGTCAGGATCTATTTTTCAATTTTCCATTTTGGACAGGATTTAAAATATGCGGGATGGGCTTCTGCTCAATTCAGACATTTCAGTGTTTTGGAAGTACAACTATTGGTATCATAATCAGATGCAGTACATTTTGCACAATTGGACTTACCACGACAGGCTGTATGAGAATGTCCATACCTCTGGCATTGAAAGCATCTCAGAGGGTTAGGAATGTATGGTCGAACACTGCACCGCAAATAGCCAGATCGTATGAATTTTGGGAGAACAGGCGTTTCGAATGTCAAAATAACATGTTTTGTGGGTATTAAACGTCCGTCTCGTCGAACTTGAATGCGACGAGCGGCGCAAACACCTTGTGAGTTCAGTTCCTCCACTAATTCATCTTCTGTATGTTGTACTAGGATCTGCTCTGATATCACACCACAAGAAAAATTTAGAGTATTGTGCAGAGATACTTTTACTGGCCAGGGACCTAAAGTCGTAAGTTTGCCGAGAGTTGTCGCTTGTCTTTCAGAGTTTGTCTGGATTAGTAGATCGCCTGAGCGTAATTTTTTAACAACTGTGACTTCACCAATAGTAGATAGAATTAACTTGTTAACAAGAAAAGGGGACATTTTGTGAAAGGTTTCACTGGTGTGGATAATAAAGTAACGAGAATGTGATGATGCTTCAGTGACGTTATTCGAAAAAACCATAAATTTATTTTTCAAATTCGGGCCTCGACGGCACCGACCACCACGGAGCCCAACAAGGGAAGGTTACCGGACTCAGGAATTCTCCAGCCTCGGCACTTACCTCTGTGTGCTAGCCAAGGCCTATACGCTGAGGGTCACTTCCAGGAGCGTCGATCACCCTTAACGCCGAGCCCCAGAAGTTGACAACTTTCGCTTGATCCCCTTGAGCAGACCAGCCAAGTGGCTGGGATACCAGCCGATTGATACACCGGGGACCAAAATGTACCACCCGTCTAATGGGTCGCCACGCACGGCCAACACGTGGCGGTAATTTGCTGTCCATGAGAAGCAAGAAGCAAACAGAGCGGCAACTGTTTCTCATGGAGAGCTCCCTCGCCTACCCTCGAGGGAAAGAAGAAAATAGCAAAAAACTCAAGGGGAGACAAAAAACTGAAGGTGAAATAGACACTAGGGTACCTAGGAGTCGTGAATCCCGTCACATCTAGAGAAATGTCTTTTTCGGAAATAATACCTAGGGAATAATTTAATGTTTTGTGTGGATAAGTTTCAACAGGAAAATCACCGAGTTTCTTAGATATGTGTTTTGTTAGCTACTTCAATAAGAAGATCGCCCGATTTAAGTTTTTTGACATCTTTTACATCACCAATGGTAGAAATAATAAGTTTTTGAAGAAGAAACGAAGAAACCGAATGAAAAGAAGTTGGCGTATGAACTATGATAAAACGTGTGTCATTTGTAATCGGAAAACAAGACGAAGGTTTTTTAAAGGCCCCATGCAACATCAATAAAAATTCAGGCCCGACGGCACCGCCCACCTAGGAGCCCAACAAGGGAAGGCAGCCACCGGCTCTGGACATCTCCAACCTCGGCGCTTGTCTAGGTGCTAATCGGAACCTATACGCTGCAATCACCTCCGAAGACAGTGACCACCCTTAACGCCAAGCCCAAGGAGTGACCCTTCGCTTGATCCCTTGAGCAGCCCAGCCAAGTGCCTGGGATACCGGCCGATTGATACTCAGGGGACCGAGATTTACCACCCGTCTAATGGGTCGCCACGCACGGCCAACACGTGGGGTTTTGGCTACCCATGAGAAGCAAGAAGCAAACAGAGTGACGACAGATTCTCATGGAGAGCTCCCTCGCTTGCCGTCGAGGGATGGAAGGGATCAGCAGAAAGCAGAAGGCAAAGGGGAGGGTAAACTGGAAGGGAGTAAAGATCCCTGGGAACCTTGGGATTGGGACACCCGTACTCACCTGAAAAAGATGAGCCCCTGAGGGGTTGTGGATGTGGGCTACAGTCGGCGTTCGACTCCGCGGGTTGCTTTGTGGATACCGGTTGTACCCGGCATTAGGAACGAAAGGATTATTTAAGTCACATCAACATAAAACTGAATTATATTTGATATTAGGTGCATGCAGTTTTAATAGCTTTCCTTTTCTCTGAAATACTTCCATAATGTGCGATACTTCTTTGAAGAAAGCATTCCGTCACTCTCTCTGATTAGGATTTTTTCATTGTCTTTTTATTTCAGCGAGAGTACAGAATTATGCAATTGCTGCAATGCCCTTATTTTCTTACGAATTTAATTTGTCTAAAATATTAATGCACACTAAATATATCTTAGTTACCTTTCAAAATCAAACAGAAATAAAATGACATAAAACAGCCACGCTATTCAGCTAATAATTCTAAGATTATAGATACCCTCTGTCTGTACAAGTTGCCAGCCAACTCATACATGTGTCAAACATTTGGAAGGAATATTTTTACTCCAGAAAATGTATAATTTCCTTTCTCTCTTTCAAATTAGAGTCATTTTTTGTTAAGCATCAAGAGTATCAAAATTTAACTTAGTTAATGAATAATGTTAAATGGCGACATACAGCATCAAAAATATATGACAAAGTTTGCTTCATCTTCATTATCTCCTCCAAGCTTCCTGAAACTCCGAAAAGAAGATCGTTGAAACTCTAAGTGAGAACATTGGAAAACTGAATTATATTTGATTCTATTGATTATTTAGACATGACGTATTGTTCGCCATGATAACGCACTACTGTGCCGAAACTAAAGATTAAAAATGAATGTGAAGTATATAAGGGCGCTTCAAGTCAACAATTATATTGAACAACTCGCATTTAAGAGAATAAGAGCTTCGAAGCAGATATTAGCATTTCTGGACGAAAGGATTATTGTGTCATGAATAAATTTATCAACTGTAATGCAAACAATGGGGCTCCAGGGAATATCTGATATTCTACAACGATCTGTTTATTGTTTCGGTTGTTTTTGTTTCTACAACAAGCAAATTCCATACCTCTGTTATAAATATAATTCTGCTTCAAAAAATTGTTAATTAACTAAAATAACTATTGGATAAGTCAATGCAGATAAGAATTATAAACAAATTTTTTTGCTAAAACATCTTTTTAAAATTCTGTTAAAATTTATTTAATAAATAAAAGTTAATCAATGACAAAAGTCAAAGAACATAAAGATATTTTTCATTACAAAAAAAATAAATTTTCTTTCCTTTCGTATGCAGTAGATTTAAGAATTCCAGTTTGTGCAATAAAGAGACAGCTTGAATGTGTTTTGCTACATTTCATGCGTATCATTTATAATACGTATAGCAATTTCTCCAGGCATTTTTAAAAGCTATAAAATTTAATAAATATACGCGAAATTTCTTTACGTTAAAATTTGATTTGATTTGGTTTGGTTTAATGGCACAAGGACCAATTTGGTCATACTGCGCCAAACATTCGTTATTTTCAGATCACATAAACATTTTTAAACAATGTAACTGTTAAAACTAAATCATTTTTAAAAGTTGAACTTTACTTAAAAAAGAAAAAACTTTGACATTAGGAATGGCCCCAAGGGTGTCAATTAAATCAACCACATGTGCACCAAAGTGGGCTTGTCTTTGGGTATAAAAGTTTTTGCAAGTACATAAAATATGCTTAACGTTTAAAATGCAATTGCATATGTTACATATAGGAGCTGGATCAGAGCATAAAAGGTGGCGGTGAGTTAAAAACGTGTGTCCTACTCTTAGTCTTGTCAAAATGACATCGTGTTTCCTAGTAGTGAGGTTTCCAAAATCTTTGATTGAAAGCTGGATATTATAAAATTTATTGTTTGTCTGTCCAAGATTCTTTGCCATATTTGACGTTGAGAAAACTTAACAGCCTGAAAGGCATAAATTAAAGGAACAAAAGTTTCCAGAGTTGCATTTGAAGTTTCTGCAGTCTTATCCGTGTTCTCATTTCCTGGAATTCCAACGTGTCCAGGAATCCAACAGTATTTTATTTTGGTATTTTTGAGTGTATGTTGGAGATCAAAACATTTCATCACTAAAGGATGATTATCATATTTAGCACTTTTTAGGGCATTAATGCCACTCCAAGAATTTGTATATATAATGGCTTTTTAAAATTCATTGTAGAAATTTTCAAAAGCACCAAACAGATAGCATAGAGTTAAGATGTGTAAACAGAATCGAAAGGTTGAAGTGTCTCAGCAATTGTGAAATCTGGGAAAACAACAGCTAAACCGACATGACTATCAAATTTCGAGCCGTCGGTGTATAAAGAGAACATAACCAGAGTAGCGTTGCCTGTGGTCATAGAAAGTTTGCTGAAATACTACATCTAATGTATTTAGTTTTAAAAAGTGGAAAAAATCATCAATAAAATCAAGTTGTGTTTCTTGCCAAGGACGTAGACCATCAACATTTGAGATGATTGGAAAGTCACCAATTACCTCAAGATTTCCCCAATTCTGAAGCCAAAAGTTGGGGTGAAAGATAGTCTGACTGAAAATAAGGATCCAAAAATAGGATTTATAACCTTATAATGTTCAGGATGAAACTCATCGCTCTTAATTTTATAAAAGGTCGAGAGAGACAGTCTGTTGCGTCGAAATTCCACCACTTATGACATGAAGACTAGGAATTGGAGTAGTTCTAAATGCCCCAGTAGCTATGCGAAGTCCTTGATTTGGTTTGGTGTGACTTTTCCTGGCACAAGATCCTCGAATGGGATAAGTTGCTGCGAAAACAAAAAAATCTGTACAGAAAATAAGTGCTTGAATGAATCGTTAGTTAAAATCCAAGTAAAAAAGGCAGGGTAAATGAACCGACAGCACAAAGATACTAAAACAAGAAATTTAAAAAAGACCAGATCAAAGACATGAAAACTAAATATCCTTCCAATACATGAAGAGGTTAAAATGTGGAATTTCTCCCAATAAAAAATGACAAGTTAAAACTGCTTGATCGAAAGTACCTCAACCGATGTCTATTAAAAGAAACACAGTCTATTAAAATGTGTTTGACGGAATGTCACCACAATGGCTACATGTTGGAGGAGATTCCGCAAAGAGCAAATATTTATGTGTCAAGCGTGTATTCCCAATACGAAGTCTAGTTAACATGACGTCACAGCGTCCGTTAAGTTTCGTAACCCATTGCGAGCGAATCGGTTTAATGGCATGGAGCTTGTTATTTGTTTCCATATTCCATTTTTCCTGCCACTGATTAACTGCAGATCGCACATCAGAATAAACAATTGGTCGTGTCAAGAATTCTGTAGCCGATTTTGCAGATTTGTCTGTCAATTCATTTCAGATAATGCCAACGTGGGAGGAAACCCATGAAAATAGAATCCAAGCCCCTTTTGAAAGTAAAGGGCTATAGAAATCTTTAACTTCTTTAATTAGTAGATTATGAGTTGAGGAGCAACGTAAAGATTCCAAAAGGCTCATAGAATCGGTGTATAAAATGGATTTTCTAATTTCATGCACCTCAATATACTTGTACAAAAAAAGTAAAAGAGTGCAGTTTATAACTGGCGAAGTGACCATTAATAAAAAATTAATTAAAAATGCGCAGCCAGCATGGTTCAAGGATTTGGAACCATCCGTAAAAACTAGTTGATACGACTGATAAAATTGTCGATGTTGATTAAAAAGTGAAATTAAAACTGAGTTATCGGAGTCTGACTTGGTGAAATTTCCAAAAGGGTTAATGTAAGATATTCTGTTCTCCATCCATGGTTGGTTGTGTGAGGTTTAATGGCGCAAGAGCCATTTTTGGCTAAACTGCGCCAAACGTATGGTAGATAAGCAGGATCACGGTGATAAAATATATGGTGTGATATTAAAAGTGTTAGATAGGATCCTAAAATAAATTTGAAATGCATAGTTGCATATGGAAAGATAAAATAATGTTGCCAAAAATGGATAGAGGAACGATGAAAAAAGATAAAATACAAGTTTTAAAATATATCATGTAAAATATCTCTAAAATATCACATGGTGCGCAAAGACTAAATAAAATTCGAAGGACAAATAAATAAAATGTTTAAAATATTAAAGAACTATGTAAGTTAGTTAAAAGAAAACAATTCAGGGCAGGTCATTTGTTTTCACAATATTCTTTTTAAAGAAGCAAACAGTGAACAAAACAGAAGCAATAATGCTACCTGTTTCTGTATTTGTTTGCCCTTTCAGGTTTGGAAGAGGGTGGAGGACTGGCAACTGCAGGTGAGTCTTCCAAGTCCTCTGACATGTCATACTCTAATGCATCCTCTTCTGATAAAGAGGAGGAGCTAATATCGGCATCAGCATCAGATTCCCGAGATTGTAAAACTGCTTTTTCCAATGGAGGGAGGACAACCATTGGTAGAAGTTCAGTGTCTACCGACGTAGGTTTGGTGGTTACAAAAGTTTTCAATGCATATTGATGGGTAGAGATATTATCCTTTGTTGGTATAGAGTTGGGAACTTTAAGGAGAGATGTCGTGTAAGATCTTGAGATATTTTCTGCTTTGGCGATGGTATTATTTGTTTTAGTAGGAGAATTCTTTTTCAACTTTATCGCGTTTGTAACAGGTTTAAAATCAGTGACGTCCGGTGAGGCCAAAGCTTCTTCACTGACCGGGGCAACAGACGGAGTGGAAGAAATTAGCAAGTTGGTTATTGGAGATGCTCTTGTAGTGTAATCAGAAGGTTTAGAAATAGAAGCAGTAGTATCTTTATTTCTGTCGGCGGAAGGAGCAGAAATTGATTGCTTTGCGACAGAAACGTAACTATTTTCTGGTTTAAGTGTCTGGGATTTTACAAGTTTCCTTGCTTCTTGATACGAGATTTTTTATTTTTATTTTTGTGGATATAATTTCTTTTTCCTGTTTCCAGACAAAACAGTTTCGAGAAAACGAAGTGTGCTCCCCCTTGAAGTTAACACACTTTTCTGTTCGGGTGCAATCAGTGCTTTCATGCCCGACTTCTGCACAACGGGCGCAGGTGAGTGTCCCCTCGGCAAGAAGTTTTCGAATGCCCGAAACGTTGGCACTTGAAACAGCGGAGTGGGATTGGTATATATGTCCTAACAGAAAGGCGCATATATCCTGCCTTAGTATGTTCAGGTAATTTGTTGGAGTAGAAAGTTAAAATCAGGTGCTTTGTATTGAGGCCATCTCTCCGTATCGTAATACCACGCACATGGATCACTCCTTGACTTTTTAGTTCTTCAGTAATCTTATCTTCAGATTCGTTGAGTAACTAACCACAGGAAATAACTCCCTTAGATGAGTTCAATGTGGCATGGGGGTTGACAGTAACGGGAATTGTTGACAATGATTTTAATTTTAATATCTGTTTGGCTTGCTTCGGGGATTCCACTTCGACAAGAATGTCACCAGACCGAAGTTTTTTAGTTGATTTTACATTGCCTACGCTACCTGTAATTGCCTTTTCAACTAAGAAAGGCGATACACAATGGAAAGTTTCATTTTTGTTAGAAATTCGTGCGATTACAAAAAACGTTGGAACATTGTTTCGCTTAGAAGAAGAAGTATCGATTCGTTGCCCACTGAAGGGACCAGATTTTTTTTGCTCATACGACAATGGTAGATATTCAGGCCCGACGGCACCGCCCACCATGGAGCCCAACTAGGGATGACAGCCACTGGCTCTGGATATTTCCAGCCTCGTCGCTTACCATAGTGCTAGTCGGAACCTATACGCTCAGGGTCTAACGCTCTTATAAAAACTAAGTTCGTTATAAAATCTCACTGAAAATTACGCAAACTTCATAGTATGTGTAAAACTACAAAATGACAAAGGAAAAACCAAGGAAAGAGAATTTTAAATAAAATGGTAAAAATCAATATCTTTTAAAAAGTTAAAAGGTTTCGATGAGGATGTTCACCCTCCAGAATTTCCATGTTCAGTGATAATGAATTAAAAAAGCGTGTACGATGAAGATTAAAATTAGGACATTCAATTAAAACATGAACAACAGTTAGGTACACCTGGCATCTCGAGCAAATAGGAGCTCGTTCGCCGAATAAAAGATGTCGATGGGTAAAGCGTGTATGACCAATGCGGAGTCTAGTCACTTTGACATCGAGCTCCCGCACTGGCATACAAGGCCAGGATGAAATAGTAGGTTTTAATATATGGAGTTTATTGTTGGTCTGATGATCCCACGATTCCTGCCGCAGTGATTGCAGACGACGCACAAAAGATTTTTTTGCGTCGCAGCATGGGATTTCTCGTTGCAAAAATGAAGACGCTGTCTTCGCAGCGTTATCGGCTAGATTGATTCCAACAATTCCAACATGTCCCGGAATCCAGCAAAATAAAATATCAAAGTCTCTATTTTGTAAAATATTTAAAAGGGCTAGGATGTCCATGGCAACTGGGTGCATCCTATTATGAAAATTGGAAAGAGTTTCCAAGGAACTCATACTGTCCGTATAGATGCAAAATCTCTTTTCAGTAAAAAGTGAAATCGTCTGAAGGGCGTAGAGAATTGCCACCAACTCAGCAGATAACACTGAGAATGATGTATGCAGATGGTAACTGAGTGTGTCGGTATCAAAAAGAACACCACAACCAACATGGCCGTCTGACTTGGAACCATCCGTAAATACTGGAATGTATGCGGAATACTGACAGCGATGAGAATGAAAAAGTTTCTGAAAAATAACAGGGGCCGTTGTCGACTTATCATAACCAGAGAAGGGATGTAAAAATGAAAACTTAGGAATATCCCATGGTGGAAAAGAAAAGAAATCAGAAGTCTGAATAATCTCATTGGAGTTCCGAGTCATGAAGGAGGAGTTTAACTCTCTCACTGAATGGAAGTATGTGAGAGGGTCGAGCATTATATAGTCTCCGAAGGCTAACCGGAAGTGTCATAGAACACACGGGGTGCCTCGGGACAGACAAAGCTCGAATGTAATATTGAGCGGATATTTTTGACGCCGTAAGTGTAGTGGTAGCTGGTGACAGACAACATAAAGATTCTCCACTGGTGAGGTTCGAAATGCTCCTGAACAAATCCTTAGAGAAGAGTGGTGTATGGTATCTAGTCTACGTAAGACGGTAGACCGAGCGGAACCATATACATACACCCATAATCAATGCGGGATAAAATAATCGCTTGGTAAATTCGGAGCAAGGAAGTACGATCTGCTCCCCAAGAAGTTTTGGAGAGTACTTTGAGAATGTTCAATGACCTGTCGCACCTCTTCCGCAGGTGTAAAATATGCGGAAGGAAAGTGAGCTTACAGTCAAATATTATACCCAAAAATTTAATTTCGTCAACCATAGGAATCATGGCATTCCGGATATGGATTGTTGGATTGAGTGAACGCATCGACTTTTCTCAGGATAAATTGTATGCCCATTTTCATCGCACCAAGTTACCAACTTGTTAACTGCAATTTGGAGCTGCCGCTCAATCAAGCACATATTATTACCTTGGCAGGATATCTGAAGATCATCCACATACAGGGTGCCTTCGATAGATGGTGGTAAAATTTTAAGTATCTGGCTAAAATGAACAACAAAGAGAGTTACACTGAGGATGCTGCCTTGTGGAACCCCCTCAGATTGAATAAAATAATCAGAATAAAAGTTTCCCATACGAACTCGAAAAGTCCGGCAAGATAAAAAGTTTTTAAAAAAAAATGGGTAAGTTTCCCCTAAAACCAAAGTTAAAAAGTGTTGAAAGTATGCCATAGCACCATGTACGATCATAAGCCTTTTCTACATCAAAAAAGATGGAGACTAGATGATTCCGTCGGACAAATGCGTTGCGGAATTTGGTCTCCAGATGGATAATATTATCAAAAGTTGACGTCCACAGTGGAAACCACTCTGTAGCAATGGAATGCATGCTTCCTTTTCTAAATGAAAAACGAGACGAGCATTTACCATACGTTCTAAATTCTTACAGAGACAACTTGTGAGCGCAATAGGTCTATAGTGCAAAGGGTTAGAGGAATCTTTTCCGGGTTTGAGAACCGGAATCCCAACAGCTTCGTGCCATTGTGCAGGGACTTCTGTTCATTCCAACTCCTGTTAAATAAATACAACAGATTGGAAAGCGAAGAGAGCGACAAATGGCGAAGCATTTTGTATGCGATTCCGTCAGGGCCGGGACTGGTATCATGCGCTTTAGGCAAGGCCGTTTGCAATTCATACATCCTAAACTCAGAATTGTAAGGAAAGGATCTCCGGGTAAAAAAATGCAACGACTGTCGTTCCGCACGATTATTAATCGCTACAAATGCTGAACTATAAGAATCAGCTGCGGACACTTGCGCTAATGCATTACGGAGAGTATTGGCAACTTCTAATGAGGACGAAACAACAACATTTCCGGTATTCAGAACAGGAAAAGAGAATCCCTCGTAAATCCCATTAGCTGCCTTAACTTTTTTCCACAACAGTTTGCTTGGAGTAGAGGACGTAATTGAAAAGATGAAGCGAATCCAAGATTCCCTTTGACTACGCCGGCGAACGCGACGAGCAGAGGCTGTGGCACGCTTAAAAGTGATAAGATTCTCCGTTGTAGGACATCGACGAAAAATATTCCATCGCCTCTTTTGTTCTCTGTTACTGTCACGGCAAGCTTCATTCCACCAAGGTCTTCAAAATTTTCGTATACCTGGGGAACTCTTTGGGATTGTATTAGTAGCCACATACATAATGCAGTCGATGACATTTTGAACTGCTTCTGTGATATCGGAAGTACTGACCATAGTATCTGTGATTTCTGCCAGTTGCGTGAAAGCATCCCAGTCTGCTCGCTGGAATACATAACGAGGTGGAGGGCGAGTTGTACCGCCTTTATCAGCATGAGAGACTATAAGTGGAAAGTGATCACTATTATAGAGATAATTTCCGACAGTGAAATTCAACAAAGGTAAAAGTTGAGGAGAGCAAATGGCCAGATCAAGACTATGGAAGGTGCGTGTGGGCTCATGGAAGTACGTTGTTTCATCATTATTGAGAAGACAGAGAGAGTTATTAGAAATAAACTGCTCAATCTGTCGCCCACGAGAGTTGGTACTGTCCGAACCCCACATAGTACTGTGGCCGTTGAAATCACCAAAGAAAATAAAAGGAGTTGGAAGCTTATCGATCAAAGTATTGAGGTCATTTTGAGAAATAGTATCATTCGGTGGCAGATAAATGCAGCAGACTGTAACTAGGGTTCGAACATGAACCGGTACAGCCACAGCCTGCAAACACGTGTGTAGGGTAAGGGTGGTACTGGGATAAAGGTTGGAGGTTAGGATAAACACTCCACCAGAGGCAGATACACCAGTATCGTCATCCTTCCGTACACAACTGTAACCACGCAACTTCAAGCAATGACTTGGTTTCAAGAATGCTTCTTCAAGTGCAACACAAACAGGGTGTGAAGTATTGATCAGAGCTTTAATGTCGACCAACTTTGACCTGATGCCGCGACAATTCCAAGAGACGAAAGGGTCCATCAAAGAACAGAAGGGGGGCTTTTATCATCGTCAGTGGATTGAGTTGCCGGCTGATCGCAACTCATTTCGAGATCATCATCATCCTCCTCAGAAGGATGGATTTTTAAAAGCTCGGAACTTGTGGATGGATTAGCAAATAATGAGGGTAAATCCTGGGTGGCAAGACCTGTTTTACCGAATTCAAGAGCAACTGATTTAATAGATTTAAGATCTTTAAGATAAGATCCTGCCTTGCTAACTTCAGAGCTAAGGACCTCTCCGATTTGTACATAAATTTCTTTTTCTTGAATTTAGGTTTCTTGTTGTCTTTAATTGGGCTGGTGGAGATTTGTTCCGATTCAGAATCGGTTAAATTACAACAGATTTCGTCTGTGTGCCAGAGACAGTAAGGGACGTTTTTGCCACAGAGGCATAACTTTTGCCCTCTGTAGGAGTTTGAGCTTGTACAAGACGTCGAGCCTAAATAAATGATATATTCTGTTTAAACTTTGTAGACACTATCTCTTTCTCGACCTTCCACTTGGGTCATGAACGCCAGAAAGAGGTGTGATCGCCTTTGCAATTTGCACATTTTTCCTTCAATGAACAATCAGTGCTTTCATGGCCAGTTCCTGCACAACGGGCGCATGTAAGAATCCCGCGGCAGCACCTTTGAATGGCCGAAACGCTGGCACTTGAAGCAACGTAAAGGATTTGGTATGTATGGCCTGACTTTTAGTTTAATGTATCCAGCTTTTATAGACTCGGGCAATTTTGGCGAGTTAAACATAAGAACGTGATGTTTGGTTTCAAGGACGCCACGCACGGCCAACACGTGGGGTTTTGGCTACCCATGAGAAGCAAGAAGCAAACAGAGTGGCGACAGCTTCTCATGGAGAGCTCCCTCGCTTGCCGTCGAGGGATGGAAGGGATCAGCAGAAAGCAGAAGGCAAAGGGGAGGGTAAACTGGAAGGGAGTAAAGATCCCTGGGAACCTCGGGATTGGGACACCCGTACCCACCTGAAGAAGATGAGCCCCTGAGGGGTCCGAAATGTACCTCCCGTCTAATTAGTCGCCACGCACGGCCAACACGTGGAGGTAATTTGCTGTCCATGAGAAGCAAGAAGCAAACAGAGCGGCAACAGCTTCTCATGGAGAGCTCCCTCGCCTACCCTCGAAGGATGGAAGGAAAAGGTAGAAACTCAAAAGGAGGGGAAAACGAAAGGAGATTAGACACTAGGGTACCTCGAGGTCGTGAATCCCGTCACACCTAAAGAAGATGTGCCCCTGAGGGGAATCATTTGTGTGAACCTTTACATGATGAAAAGTGTCTGGAAGTATATTACGCATACGCAGTCCAAAATGAGGGATGCATGATGGGCGGGCATTAAAGAGGCGATTATTATTGGCATTTTAATAATGTCCCACGTAAAGGATGGTTGTCTTTTGATAGAACACGAAAGTAATAAGAAAGAGACAATTTATCTCTTCTGCATGATAGTGATGGTTCAAAAGCCTCCGCATATAAACTAGGTATAGGAGATGTTCGAAAGGCTCCTAAACACAGCCTTAGAGCTTATTGGTGAACTTAATCAAGGCGTTTCATGTAAGAAGGTCTAGCAGAACCATATACTACACTTCCATAGTATATTACGTATACGCAGTCTATCATAGACCGGATGATGCTTCGATAAACACAAAGCAAACATGAACGGTCTGCTCCCCAGGACGTATTAGATAGAGTTCACAAAATATTTAATGATCGAAGATACCTCTTCCGTAAGCTGGCAATGTACGGAAGGAAAGTTAAACGTTTATCAAATACTATACCCAAAAATTTATAGTTATCTTGGAAACGAATAGGGGCACCACTCAAAAAATTCTGGATTAGGATGAAGAGCCCGTTTGCAGAAGTGTATGTATATTGTTTTTTGTGCAGAAATAGTAAACTCGCTTTTATTTGACCACTCAACAATATTATTGATGGCTGTCTGAAGTTTTCTTCCTATGAGTTGCATGTTGCAAGCATAGCATGAAATGTGCAAATCATCAACGTAAAGATCCTTTTGCACAGTTTGTGGGATTACTGATAAAATGCGATTGAAATCTAAAACAAAAAGTGTTACACTTAAAACAGAGCTCTGAGGAACACCTTCCTGTTAAAAAAATATTGGAATAAGTATTCCCCAGACGGACTCTAAAAAATCTTTGCTTTAAAAAGTTTTGAACAAATAAAGGTAAATTTCCTCTAAAACCAAGATCATATAGATTTTTCATGATACCATACATCCAGGTACGATCATATGCTTTGTAAATATCGAAAAAATAGACACTAGATGATTTCGTTTTAAAATGCGACGCGAATATCTGTTTCTAATGAGATTAAATTATCAATTGTGGATTGTGACTTCCGAAATCCACTCTGGAAAGGAGAGATGTATTCATTCTTTTCTAGGATGTGTACCAATCGTACATTTACTATTCGTTCAAAAAGTTTACTCATGCAACTGGTTCGGGCTATTGGTCTATAATTTAGCGGATCCTGTGGATCTGTACCCGGCTTCGGTATCGGAATTATAAAAGCATGTTTCCAACAATCTGGAAAGACATGTTATTTCCAAATGCGGTTAAACATGTACAGAATATTTAGAAGGGAGTGTTCTGAAAGATGTTGAAGCATAGAGTAGGTAACCTCATCAGGACCAGGTGAAATGTGTTTAATAACAGATAATGCTGCGTGTAGTTCAAAGATAGCCAGGTCAGTGTTGTAAGACAGATATTTTGTCGTCTGAAAGCGCAACTTAATGTGATCCGTACGATCTTTATGTGCGAGGAAAGGTTCGGTATAGTTACTTGCTGAGCAAATAGAGGCAAATGCTTCAGCAAGAACATCCACCATTTCTGAAGTATTACGAACCTCCTGACCATTCTTTCGCAGACAGGAGATGCTTTTTTCAGGATAAATACCGCACGCACTTCTAACATTATCCCGCATATCTTTTGCTGTAGCAGAAGAAATAATACTGGACACAAATTTAATTCAGTATTCAAGTTCACTTTTCCGCCTAGCCGACAGTGTACTTTTAGCCCTTTGAAAGGCTATTTGATTAGCCAAGGTAGCCAACCACAAAGGTGGCTAGGTACCAGCCTATTGATACATTGGGGACCACAGTGCATCACCCGTCTAATGGGTCGCCACGCACGGCCAATACGTGGGGCTATCCATGAGAAGCAAACAGAGCGGCGACAGCTTCTCATGGAGAGCTTCCTTGCTTACCATCGAGGGAAGGAAGCAGAAAAGCAAAAAATAGAAGCTGGAGGGGAGAGACAGCCTGAAGGGAGATCAGATCACTAGGGTACCGCTGGGCCGTGAATCCCGTCACACCTGAAGAAGATGTGAGGGGACGAAATCCCTGATGATGGACCGAGTCTAAAATTGGTGGATTTAGCAGCTGAGCCATATACTGGCTCTCCATAGTCTAGCTTCGAGCAAACAAGAGATCTATAGATCCTCATCAATGAAACTTTGTCCGCACCCCAAAAGGTGTTCGACAAGACTTTCATGATATTGAGTGTCTGAATGCATTTTATTTTTAAGTGTTTGACATGTAAACGAAACGTTAGTTTTGTGCCAAATATAATTCCTAAAAATTTAGTCTCCTGCACAATAGGAGTTCACGTTAAAATAAAAGATATCCATGACATAAATAGAGAAATATAACAATACATACCATAAGAATTTAAAAGCATCAATTTTAATTTAACGTAAATCCCCAACAAGTAGTGCATTATAAAGCAATATACACAGGACGCTACAAAGGACTCCTTCATTTAAAAATTAAGTAACTCGCCAACGGAGTGCGCAGCACATTTCGAACGCGACATCACATTCTTCACAGATATGACACATACGAAGAAAGAAATTTTCAGTGACTCTGTAGTGTGCCAACAGAAATGGGTGCACTTGCCTCACAGATAAACTCTTCCAGCTCGTCCATTGTTGTAGGATTGTTCTGGAAAACAATGTCCTTCAATTTTCCTGAAAAGAAGTATTCGTAGGGGGGGGGGGGGGAGTATGCAGGTCAATCCATGCCTGTTCCAGCAAACGGGGAAAATTTCGTAGCTATTCTCGATGTATTCCTCAAGAACCTCTATCCTGAGATTTAATCGGTGATGCTCGAGTACCAAGAAAGCACGTTACTCTACGGAATACATGACTTCATCCACTTTCTTCAGTACGCTAACCTGGTTTCCCGTTTCAAAAGCACACACAACCACAAAGGAGTTACTCCGCCAAGCCTAGACATGCGGATAAATCTAAATAACTGCTGTGAAGTTATAGCATATTAAAATATCACTGAATCGTATAGTGGATTTTAAATTTTAAATTAATCTTTGCTTTTGACCAAATATATAAATTTACTATTGCATTTTAGGCTTACAATCTACTGATTTATTTACATCACAATAGCACCAAGTTAATATAATTTTTTTGCTTACCAGGCCAGTACCTCACTCATTGCTCTAGATTACAAATAAATGCACACATCAGACATATAGAGCCATAAAATATGCATAAAATATGCAAATTCTTGATTAACAGTTTACTCAATCAGTTAAAACTTAAGTAGATCGACTTGACTACTCTCAAAACTAAAGATTAGACATAACAAACACAGTTATACATTAAAACAATAATTGATGCGCTGATTATTACACTGCAGCTAAATGAGCAATCTGAAAGCAATTCTAGAGATAAACTATTGCCTTACAGAGGCTAGAGTTCCTTTTTTTATTTCTTTCATATATATATTCGTTAAATGTTCGTTGGCTCACGTTTTAATTTAATTGCGTTGATGAACATGCTTCATCAAGAGTTCGATGTACTTTAAAACTTCCTCTCAATTTTCAAAACCTCAAATCTTCTCGCAAATTTTAAAAGTTTTAACTTCTAATGTTCGTTTAATACACAAAATAAATAATAAATTTCAAAATGGTGTACTGATCACTGTGGTTCTGCAGCAGCCTCTAAGGTAGCACCTGATGGCAGGGGGGATCACCTCATAGTCACACCCGGAATGCCTGGACACACTCTCGCACTGCCATTCTCCTCAAGAAAAAAATTGCCTTCCATTAGGGCCTTTCAACTCGCTGCCTAGTCCAGCTCTCCTGTGCCTCTCTCTAAGAGCCTGTTCGCCTCTTTCGATCAAGTCCAGCACCAAAAAGACCGGTCTGTCCTCTTGGCCCAACGAAAAGACCCGCTTCCCTACGTCACAGGCAGACACATCACTTCCTGTCACGCCGCTCACCTCACCAGAACCCCCTCTTTTTGATTCCCCTTTCGAACCTTCTCGAAGGTTCGGAGCAGGTCCAGAGATTTCGTCAGCCACAGTAGAAATTTCGTCAGCCATAGGTATTTTCCTTTTTAGCGTGACGCAGCAATTTCCATAGAAGACAATGCTTCGTGGCAAAACGAAGATACACAACACTTTCTGAAAACCACCCGGAGCAGGGTCATAAAAAGGGAACGCATTACATCTCCTTTCCCTTTTATCTTTTGGCATAAACAAATTCTCATTTCACACACACAGTAATTTATGACAATCAAATCACTATTTAAATAAACCATAAAATGACAAAAATAGAATTATTTTAAAAAGATCTTTTAAGTGATATGATATCCATTAAATATTAGATAAAAGAACAGACCTTGAATGTTTTGAATAAATACATTAAGAAAAAAAACTAATTGAAGTTAATAATTAAAAAGTTAAGTTGTTAATTTAATTTCAATGTTGTGAGACAAAACAACACAACACTGCGGTCACGACAAATAATTCGGGCACTGTGTCCCTAGCATTAACCCTCTGCGATCGATTCCCCACAGTGGCGGCATCGACTGCAAAGGGTAATGCCTCCATTAGAGGCGGTCGTTCATGCGACGACCCCTCATAGGTACGACTTCTTCATCGGTAGGAAGTAACTCGACCCCGCACCGTTATAGTATTTGACCAGGAAGCGAGACTGTTTATTTGTACGGCGGATAGTAATTTGGGTACATCGGATTCCTATTTCCCCGAATATTCAAAATATTTACTTCAAATTTTCATATAAGGCATGCTAACATATCGTCACGTATTCTGAAATTTTTGTATAATTTGATAGAAAATTTTAAATATCATAAGCAAAAAATATGGGATTTAAAAAACCTTTATATTCCCGAATATACGTGCAATTTTCGCGAAAATGCTTGCAAGTATTGCACACAGTAAACAAAACCACTGATGAAAATTGCAGATCATTATCAGTTTTCTGTGTAACGGTGAGCCAAATATCATTTCCTTCTCATCAATTTCTAGTCTAAATGACCTTTTGACAGAATCTCCACTGTAAAATGAGATTTCAAACGAATGAACATTAGGGTGGATCGCTCTCTTCTATGGAGAAAAAAAAATTATTATTAATCAAAACCTACCTATGCGGAAAAGATGTTCTATGGTATGGAGCTTAAGAGAAAAATAATAAAAAAAAATTAAATTCAAAATTTAATACTGCCGCAAGGGGGTTGTATTTTCGAAAAAAATGGAAAAATACTGAATTTTGATTATACGATTTTAAAAAAAATTATTATTAATCAAAACCTACCTATGCGGAAAAGATGTTCTTGGTATGGAGATTAAGAGAAAAATAATAAAACAATTTAAATTCTAAATTTAATACTACCGAAAGGGGGTTGAATTTTCGAAAAAAAATGGAAAATACTGAATTTTGATTATATGATTTAAAAAAAATATTATTATTAATCAAAACCTACTTATGCAGAAAAGATGTTCTATAGTATGGAGATTCAGAGAAAAATAATAAAACAATTTAAATTCTAAATTTAGTACTACAGAAAGGGGGTTGAATTTTCAAAAAAAAAAATGGAAAAATACTTAATTTTGATTTTCGATTATACAATTTTAGATTCGAAATAATTGTTTTTTTGCAATATATATAAACAAAAGTGATGATTAATGAGTAGTGAGTAGTATAATGTACATTACAACATTTTATGACTCAGCTCCCTCTCCCCACACCATCAAATCAGTCCGGTTAAACAACTAGAGCAGTAGCGTAACTTTGCGTGCTTTCAGAATTCTTCGAAGGGCTAATTCCCTTATGTGATTTCTGTCATCAGCTAGCATTGATATCAGGACATTTTCTGAATGGCCAAAAAATCAGTTTCTTTTAATAGCAGGGCCTATGACATCCTTCAAATCATTCGAGAAATAACGCGATAGAATGATTGATTGATGCAAATGCTGTGCCTCATAAATTATGGTTTCGTTTTGATCTTGAACCACATAGACGCATAGACTTTGTAATGAATGTCGTTAATGTCAAAAAAGCCTCGGATGAATTTTCGTGAGCTACATTGAACCTGAGAATACTGTTCGCGATTCTAAGCCACCTTGAGTGACAAACTTTTCCAGGATTTATCTTCTACAGACTTTCTCTGCAATGTCAGCAGTTTATGACTTCACAAATTTCCATTAAGTACAGTTGATCAGTACTTAAGTCTTTCTTGTTAGTCACTTCACATAGCGTGTTTTCTATTGGCGTGGAGGAAACTACAGATAGCTTCTTGCATAAGGCCAACGATTTTCTTATTTCGCCAGTCAGGCTTCTGGGCCCAGTTGTGGTTTTATCCACGTGCGCGAAAAGATGACGTAGTGGAAGCCCGTTGACGTGTAACTGGCACACAAACCATTGTAGTGGACGATTCAGGATCAGTTCCATGTTACGTATAATACCTCCTTTGACACCTGTGTTGACAGATGTTCCGTCGCAACCAACTTTGTTACATCTATGCCATTGTCAACGCATGACAAAAAAACTATATATGTTATTTCCAATAATTTGCGCTCTCCCGAAATTTACAGACACGTGGTCGATGTACTCAGAGCCAGGTTCTTTTGCCAAGCTTATGTGTTCTTCTATTATGACCTTTCTTCTGTTGTCTTCCATTGATAGAGTCCTGTCTTTTCGCTCATCGAAGTATAAACCAAACTGATCATGGTCATAATCTTTTATGACTTGAGACAATAGAGTGGTTCTTGCCTTTGTTCTACCACGCCGAATTTTATTTCTGTCAACAACGTTCAAAACATTGCTTCCTGAGATAATGCCCACATCTTGAAGAGCAGCTGACACGATGGCAGCGTCTGCTCGGTCGGAAATACCAAATCGGTCCAATGTTCTAACTGCAGCTAAAACTTTTTCACTACAGGTAGTCCTGTGTGCACCCAACCGGCACAGTTGCTGTCATGGCATCAGACACGGGGACACGGGGCGGCGTTCTGTCACTACAGGTGTGACTGTGGGGAAGATTCCATGACTTACCACTTCCGACTTATGGAGGCGTGGGAGGATAAAGCAGGAGACAGAAAAAAAGATGGGATTGCCTACTGCTCTAGTTGTTTAGCCGGACTGATTTGACGGTGTGGGGAGGGGGAGCTGAGTCATAAAATGTCGCAATGTACATTATACTACTCATTAATCATCACTTTTGTTTATATATATTGCAAAAAAAACAATTATTTCGAATCTAAAATCGTATAATCAATAATCAAAATTAAGTATTTTTTCATTTTTTTTTGAAAATTCAACCCCCTTCCGGTAGTATTAAATTTATAATTTAAATTTTTATTATTATTTTTTTCTTAATCTCCATACCATAGAACATCTTTTCCGCTTAAGTAGGTTTAGATTAATAATAATATTTTTTTAAATCGTATAATCAAAATTCAGTATTTTTCCATTTTTTTCGAAAATTCAATCCCTTGCTGCAGTATTAAATTTTGAATTTATTTTTTTTATTAATTTTCTCTTAATCTCCATATTATAGAACATCTTTTCGGCATAGGTAGGTTTTGATTAATAATAGTTTTTTAAAAAAAGAATCGTATAATCAAAATTAGGTATTTTTCCATTTTTTTTAAACATTCAACCCCCTTGCGGCAGTTCTTAACCTAAAATTTAATTTTTTATTTTATTTTTCCATTTATCTATATACCATAGAACATCTTTTCTGTATAGGTAGGATTTGAAATTCTGAAAAAAAATTTTTCGATCCACCCTAATACATATATATATTGCAAGATGCATATATCGTATATCCCACAAGATTTAAATTATGTACACATTCCACCACAGCTTAACAAATCTCAGTATAGCGTTAAGATTATCACACATGAATTAAAATCTAATCGAAAGTTACAGAAATTCTGCACTTTTAAATTGTAAACATATTTATAAAAAATAAATATATTTGAATACATAAAACTTTTACACAATTTTTTAGATATTAGTTCAACTTAATATCAAGGTTTTTTCCTATAATAAAATTGAAGTTAACATTAGGTTTATTAAAAAAAGTTGGACTTATTTTATTTTTTAAGCCAATTTTTATTGGCTTTATTTCTTATACATTTCTTACCATTTTTATTTAGCACCTTCATATTCCCCCCCCCGATATAAAAATATTTTTTTTTGTCCAAATTAAAACTAAAATCATGAAATGAATTTTACTTTAGATGACACTTTGCGTCATCTATACTTGTGTGTCATCTTGCGTGTGTGTGTGTGCGATGTCCAGACGAATCTATCGCACTTACAGCCATGAAATTTGGCACGCAGATAGTCGTAATGGTGACTCAATGCACCTTGAAGCCTGAATTTTAAAATTTAATCTAGAAAATTTTTTATTTAATGTTTTGTGTTGTTTTGGGTCATTTTTGGCAAGTTTACCGCTGTATTATCTTTTCTAATGATCGTTGGAAAACAATCAATGCACCATCGGATATAACAAACAATTTTCGTTCTAATAAAGTTTGTTTTGAATTTCTAACGCAATTTACTGAATTTTGAGAAATTTTTAAATAATAGTCACTTTTATGGTAATTTTTGATAAGGATTTTTTTTTCAAATTCTCGCGTCTGACGTTCTAACAACTCTATAATTTTCATTTTTTCATCTTATAACTCGAACGTTTCTGTCGGATTTAAAACAAGAACCGTTAAAATACCTTTCTCCGTTTTCTTTAAATTAAATGTTCCTTGATCAGTTCAAACAGTTTTTTTTTCAAGCCAGCTTTTTCAGCGAGACATTCTCCGGAACGAGTTAACTTTCCCATCAGGCATTGTTACAATCTCATTGGCTGGTGCGTGACCTTCATCGCGGCAGGTGACGTCATATACTATCGCGTTCTTTAACTGAACATTAACTGAATGAATTCGATGATTATTTTCGGCAGTGTCTTAAAATGTTTCTTTGTCTCGCATATTTCGCACGCTGGTTTGTCGCATTTATTAATATTGTTTTGGATTAACGTACTCGGTACCGTTTTCCTAAATTCAAATAATGCGTATCTTTTGTTTTTATTTTGTTTTCAAAACTTTTCATGTCATTTGTGGTCGTTTTTTCATGTTGTTGAAGTCAAGATATCACGGGCAATGCCGTGCGTGTATTGCTAGTCTATACTTATAAAAAGCAATGTTTGCGTGTGTGTGTGTGCGACGTCCAGACGAATCTATCGCACTTACAGTCATGAAATTTGGCAGACAGATAGTCGTAATAGTGATTCAATGCACCTCGAAACCCAAATTTTAAATTTTTCCTAGAAATTTTTTATTTAATATTTTGTGTTGTTTTTGGTAATTTTTCGCACAAATTATCAATAGCATGGTTTCGGATAATTGTATGAAAACAATAGATAAACCATCGAAAAGAACAAATGATTTCCGTTCTAATGAAGTTTGTACAGAACGTCTAACGTAATTTACTGAATTTTGAAAACAAATTTAAAAATAGTCGGTTAAGAGTAAGAAATTGATTTCGAGTTTCAGTTTGCTGCTTCTAACGTTCTAGTTTCGTTATCAATTTGAAATTTCTTGAAATAATAAATATAACTTTTCTCCGTGATTTAAAATAAGAACGGTTAAAATTGAACGGTTGGTTGTGTCAAGAAATTATTCTTATTTCTATTGAGAATTGGTAAGAATTTATTCAAATCAAATTGAACATCAAAAAGATCCTACCTTTTCTGTCGACCCGGAGAGAGCTTGCGACGAATCTGCAATAAACTTTGTTAATCCATTAGATTGAATCACGCACGACGGAATAATACACGCTGAATCATGCTTTCAAATATAAAAAGCATTATATTGACTGAATTTACACATAAATCACAACACAGAACTAACGCAGGTACATGAAGCTAGAAGCAAAAGATTAGAAGAAAGCAGTAATGGCGTAAGTTTCAGTTTCACATCAAGACTTAGTTTCAGTTTCGAGGTAAGCCGAAACGCCCTCTGGAAGAGCAAGTCCGGACTTGATGGAAAGTCAGAAAGTCACGTGGTAGAGGGTAGTTCAGTCTGTTTTGAACAGGTTGAATTTAAATTAATTTTCTTTTGAAATGTTAAAAAAATTTTGCTTCATAATTTTTTCCTCGTGATTCTTCCAATCAAGGTCGCGTGACGTATTTACCCAACATGCATTTCGTCAAAACCACGTGACGTCATAATCCTTTTGCTTTCAACGCTTCGACAGATCATTCTTTTGATTTGTTTGTTTTTATTATACTTTTTGACTTTTCTTACTTTTTTTACTTACTTTTTAACCGGGCAAATGGCTGATATCTTTAGTTACAGAAGACTGGAAATATGTCTTCAAGGAGCTAATTACATAAAGTGGCTTCAAAGTTCAAGTGGAAGATTTCATCACTCTTTTTTTCCCTTCTTCTCTGATTCATTTTGGATATATTTAAATACCACAGAAATTGTGTTTGTCGTATTGTTCGATTTGAAATCGTTTAAAATTTCATTCGATTTTCATTCTTTAACATTTTACAGGAACTGGTTTACAGGAATCAATCTTTTTAATTCTAATTTTTTTCGAAAAATCGGTTTATTTGATATGTAACTTCAATTTGAAATCATTTCGTTGAATGCTTTAATTCAAAGTATCTAATGTCACCAATTAACTATTTTAAACACGATCCAAAGATTTTAATGAGACAGTATTGCTGAATTATAACTCCATTTTAGCGAGAGAAACCTTTATAATTTTTACTCAGTTTGAATTCCAATAGAATCGTTTGCAGCAAACTTTATAATTTCATTGTCACTTTTTTTTAAAAAATGTATCTTCAGTTAATATTATTGTCTCGAAGAAAAATAAGCGGACAAAATCAATAATATAAATATTTTTTGTATTGATTTTGTTTTCAAAATTTATTTTATGTTACTGTGGGCTTTAAAAAAATGTTGTTGAAATTCATGATACCACGGGCAAAGCCCGTGATACTGCGGGTACTGCTAGTTTATTATAAAAGGCAATTATCTGTAAAGGTCTCAAATAATAAATATTCAATATAATCCAAATAATCTATGTCATATATATTTTTATAATAAAAAAAGTAAAATTTACTATAAACATTCCTCTTTCGTAACATACAGGAGATTCACTTTTTAAATGATCAATTTTAGCACCTGTTTGATATTATTATCAGAAAGGATTCACTTCAGAAGTAAATAAAGTCTTTCCAAGAATAATTAATGTAGAAAAGTATAGCATTTGAAATAAGATTTAGTTTAATAAAAAAAATTTCACTGAATTTTCTATTAAATGTGTTTTTTCCTCTCAACAACTGATTTAGTAATTTTTAAATACTATGCCTCTCAGATTATTAAACATAAAATTTCATGGTGGCAAGAGGATATTTGCATAGTATTAACAAATGATGAAAATCATAACACTTTAGTTACAAATAAAAACTGACCTACCTTGATTTTCATAAAACTGCAAAAAAATCTCAAATATATAAAATACAAAAAAATTATTTTACACTCTATTTCTTTGTTTTGATTTATGTCATGTATTTAATTTTTTCCGTATGGCTGCTCGAACCATGCCAATACTTACAGGCTTAAACTTTTCCATTACATGAGCCATAATGTCATAGATCGTACTTTCGTCTAAGACATTTGTTTTAGATGTACTATTTGTGTTACATTTTAAAACACTTGCACTAAGATTTTCCCGCCCAAAACAAATATCCAAAAGGTCCCCAACATATTTAGAATAGTCAGATCTGCATAGCGCCAGCTTTGCTGCTGGAATGGCCTTTAAGCCAAACTTCTTCATTTTCTTCTTTCATTTGTCTTTTTTTTTCTCTTCATACTTTAGCTTCATTTCTTTATATTTTTGGGGGGGTTCTTGTAGAGAAGAGTCATTTTTTTCCAACTCATTTTGCAATCCTTCTATTTCTTCATTTTTCTATTTGAGTTTTTCATTTAAATTCTTACAATTACTACAATCCATATTTTCACTGCCTGCATTCATATTTTTTCGAATAACTTTTAAAAAGTCGCTTTGTTCGCTTTTCATTTTTAGTGACACCGTTTGATATTTTTTGTAACATAAATAAATGAATAAATAAGCAAGTAATATATATACGTATATTTGAAGATTAAAACTGTTGTAAAACTGAAGGCTCTTAGTCAATAAAAAGAAAGGAAAGGAAAAAAAATACAATAATTGAAACCGGGGTGCAGACTTGCCTATATAAAATAAAGTTTCTATGCACATGACATTAAAGCTAAAAAGTTTCTTCAAGCTTAGAGTAAAGGGAAAAAACTCATATTTTTGACAATGAGAGTTTGTGAAAATCAAGTTTGTGTTTATCGCCATCGCCACTCAATTCCGCAGATGTTCGGGAGTTTACTTACAGTCAATGGCGATAAACAAACATGATTTTCACAGTTTATTTCTAAAATACATGATTTTTTTCCCATCCTTTACTGAAATATGCGATTATTTCACAACTCTTTCTTGGAATATGCGATTTTTTTATGGGCAATTGCTGAAATATGCATTTATTTTGCCACTGAACGACAAATTTTGTGCTAAATTTCAAAACGCATTGACAAAAATATAGGTTTTTTTGGCTGATTACAGTATTATTAGCCGATAGTTAATCACTCTCTTCTCATCTCTTGTGAAAGTATCCGTCCCCCACTAAAAAGTTTTAAAAGTTTCTGCAAAATAGGAAAGATATCTACATACACTATCTCCCTACATTACACAGTCTTCGCAATAGTAGGAAGGCAGAAAAATAAATGTAATTATTCATTGATTTATACACTTCTCGTATTTTTAATTTAATATCAAGTGCATTTTTTAATATAAAAGAAGAAAAAACCCAAATGAAATCCAAAACCTTATACCACTTGTGAGATGAAGTATATGAGTAATTTCCTATATAATGCTTATATATATATATAAAATTGCATTAAATTCTGTAAATTTATAGTTAAGCATCATAAATATGAAATTAGAATATTGAATTTGTTTTGAAAAAGAAAAAATATAAGATATTGATTTAACTATATTAGCTTAAAAATTGCAGATCTGTTTACTCCATTAACTGCAATGCATTTTTTGTAGCAGATAAGATCTTCAGGGGTGAATCCAAGTTTTATTTCCGGGGGCCCGTTTTTGTGAAAGTAAAAACATTTTTGTGAAATTACCAGTTCTTTTTGTGAAACACTATACTTTATGTTTAATATCAAGAACATTTCATTGAACCAAGTATATGCAGTACTTATATAGAACAATTTTGTAAAGGGATTAATAAAACAAAATTTTGGAAAGGACTGTTTTATGAATTTTAATTTTGTGAAGGAGTAACAAAACAGCCACAATTTTTGCCTGGATAGACCCTTGATATTAAACTGCAAAAATTGGAAAAGTTTATGCTTACAATTTCAAGGAAGAATTTAATTTCCTTTTCCACTCTTGGACATGTCTTGTATCAAGGGAACGGCGTTTGTTTCAACAACTCCAGTGATGAGGTCGTCAATTAATCCATCCATTAACTTTTTATTTTCTGAAATAATAAGAATAAATCACGTTACAGTTTTTGAAAGATTTTTCAAATTTGTTTTAAAACACTACAAAATTGTTTTAAATGAAGTTAATTTACATACCTCCAAACTGCAATATGTTTGCTGGATGTGGTGTACCATTATCCCATAACGCTTCTATAATTTCTTTAGGGTCCCAAGTATTCATGTCGTAATCATCGTCCATCTGAGGGATGCAATCTTACAACTTCATAACCGAATTTTTTTTCCTCGAAAAAATGCACTAAGGCATAGAAATAGGAATTTTTTTCCAATACGTACTACAGCCATGGTATTAAAGAAACAAAGGAATGCAGTGATAACAAATGAAAAAATAAAAAAATTCCACACGAGTTAGAGTAACACTAACACAAAAATTTAACAACTGGAAAAAGTCGTTCGCGCTTGGAAGACTGCATTCGGTTACAGTTGCAGCAAAGCGCATGCTTTAAATTGCTGGTAACAATTGATTTTTATGCTACAGAATTTCTTTAAATTACATTTTCCTTGTATAAATAATTGTAACGAGTCAAAATTATGGTCTTCTAAGATCGAAATATCTTATCAATTATTTTAAACAATTCAGCTAGTTATTAGTTATTATTTTAAATAATGAAAGGGGGAAACAAATTGTAAAGAGATGTGTAATAAAATAAAAATTCTCGGAGATATTTTACTTTTTTATTACAAAATATAATAAATGATTATCGCCTCCTCATTCATTTTATGAAGGAAAATCTCAATTTTTGATGAGAAGTGAAGCCTGAGGGCAGCCAGAGAACCATCTACCATCCAAACAAACGTGTAGAATCCAGAGTTGTGATTTAATTATCGTGTAATTTTCAAAAAATAGATCGTTTGCATTTATTTTGAAATGTAAGATAGGATATGTAAAAAACGAGGAACTTACAATAGGCAAAGAACTTAATAAGTAATAGGTCTTAAGAACAGACGAACCAATTCCTAAATCGACTTACTATGCCAAAAGAAAATTAGCAGAAAGTCAGCATGCTGATGATACTGATGACAATATGACATCCATGTCAGTATTTTGTGATGCTGAGGAAAATTTTTCTTGTGAAACCAGTCCCCATATAGATGAAGACATTAATTTCAATGGTTTGGAATTTGATTGCATTAATGTAGAATCAACTGACAATGAAGATAATGATACAAATCAGAATGATGATGTAAAAGTTAATTTAGAAAATTTGAATGAGCCACTTTATCCGTCATCTTCTGTGAGTTTGTTAGAAGCTTATATTAGTATACTTGCTTTCTCCCTCAGACATAATGTAACTAAAACTTGCATGCAAGACTTACTTCAGCTTTTTAATTTGCTGTTGCCTACTTCTAACCTTCCTGGTTTGATAACTCAACTGAAGCCTACATATATTTCAAATTTTGTTTTGAAAGTGTTTGTTTGCTGTCAGATAAGCACAAATCTGATATTTGCAAGGAATGTTTGAAGAATTTTGATTTTCCAGACAGTATAAAGCAGGGATATTTTTCATGTATATGTCTCTAGAACCGCAACTGAAATTAAAATTTCAGTATCAAAATTTGATGCAAAATACTAAAAGGTATAAGAGAATTTTGGAAGAACCCTCACGTTCATACAAAGACATTCTAGATGGTGAAACATATGAAAAAATTAAAAATCTTAAATATAGTGGTAACATTTCTTTGCAGTTTAACATTGATGGAATTCCAATGTATAGAAAATCAAATTATCATAAATGGCATATTCTGTGAATGATAAATAAACTACCACCGAATGAAAGAAAAGACCATATTTTCATGAGTGGTTTATGGTTTGGACCTGATAAACCTAACATGAATGTTTTTTTTAAACCCTTTGTAACGAGTTGTCAAATTTATCTCAGTCTGGATTCAAATGGATTGATGCTACAAATAGTAAACAAACTAAAGTTTTCCCCATAATTTGTAGCAGCGGTACACCTGCTCGAGCAGCTATACAGAATTTTATACAATAAAATGGAAAATATGGTTGTGGATTTTGTCAGCACTCTGGAGAAAGAGTTGAAAAAGGCAAAGGGTTCTGCCGTATTCATCCATTGCAACAACCACTCCCTGAAATTCGTTCTTTTGAACAATGAGTGGATTTTGCTGAAGAAGTTTCTTTGACTGGAAAAGCAGCGCATGGTGTGAGAACTAATGAAATTATATCCAAATTTTGATTTAGTTCAGAGTTTTGTCCCTGATTATATACATGCTGTCCTATTGGGCCTAGTAAGACAAATCATGCCCCTTTGAATCCAGACATCATAAAATGGTTTTCAATCAACCAAAAATCCTTGAGAGTTCTTAATCACCGTATTTTGAACATAAAATTTCCCGAAGAAACAACAAGAAAACTGCGCTCGACAAATGAGGTTCTATTTTGGAAAGCCTCAGAGTTTCGAATTTTCCTCCTTGTTTTACCAATAATCTTGAAATTATGATGACTTAATGATGAGGGATCTTGCACAAATTAATATTTTTAAACTTGAATCTTCGATCGGTAATATTGAATTTTATGAAAGATGAATATCCTGAATAAGTTAAATACATAATTGAAATTACAGTTCGAAGATTCAAGTTTAAAAAATATCAATTTGTGCAAGATCCCTCATCATTAAACTTCTCTTAAAGTGTACCAAAATTCGCCAATTTGAAATGCCGATATCTTTCTGAATACTAATGGTATTGAGCTGAAATTTTTATATAAGTTGCCCTATATATCTGGCTCTGAGTTAGGAAAAAAATACATGCTAAGTTTCGCACATGCACAGAAAAATATTTTTTACTACAAATGCCCATATTTCCTGTAATATTCCTTTATAAATATGTTTTAATTTAAATTTTAATACAATGCTTCTTTTACATATTGTCAAGTATTCTGTAAGTTTCGTACAATTTGGTGGAAAACTTTACATGTTCTAAGCAAAAAACATGCGGAAAAATTTGAGATTTTTTAATAAAACCTTTAGATCTTCCCGAATATTTGTGCAGTGTTTACGAAAAATGCATGTAAATATTATGCGCATCAAACATAACCATTGATGAAAGTTACATCTCGTTATCAGCTTTCTGTGAAACAGGATGGGTCAAATTCCATTTTCACCTCCATCCCCTTCTGGTGGCCTCCTTAATTGCCCTCGTGACCGAATCTTCACTGTAAAATGTGAGTTCCGACGTTAGTATGTTCCACGATTCTCAGAAACTGATTGCGAAACATAATATCCATATTAACTCCAATTTTGTAGCATCTTCTAAATTGTGCATTATTTTGAACACTAGTGTATATGAAATATCTATCATCAAGATGATGGAATTTCTTAATATTTTACTTTCAGGGAATACGTACCTTTTTCGAAATTAAAATTTGTATATTAGATATGTTGAGGTATCTTTTGTCGTAAAATAATGGTTGTAAGGATTATCCTACTACATTTTCCACATTGTTATAAACTAAATTTTTTCTAGAACCTGATGAAACCATATATGGTCTTCTAAACGGCTTTCCTTTTTCCTTTTTATTTAAAATCAGGCATGCTTTTTGTGCAAAAACACAGCATTTAATCCTTTCTTTCAGTTTTTTTTGTTTAACGTATTTGCATATTCGCAGCATGAAAGAAAGAATATGCTTCTTTTGAATTATGCTCGTGAATTTATGCTCGACAGAAAATCTATGCAATAAAGTATATCAGATATATATCTGATATACTTTATTGCATAGATTATTATTATTATTATTTAGGTCATATAGCTCATAAATATATAGCTGCACAAAATCACTAATAAGGGAAGTAAAAAAGGAATATTTCAAAGTTCTTGTGTCGAATTTTTAATGAAAAGCTGAACTCACACATGGAATATTTTTACTTATATAATGCCTTTTAACAGAATTATATCAAAACTGATGAAAAGATCGAAATGTTTATAACTCTTGACTGTCTGTATTGTATCAAATTATTTATGTGTTATTCCTAGTCTGATATAAAATCAGTTACACCAATATTAATGCTTAAGTATTATTATTTAGATTAAGCAAAAAATTGAAGATAAATAACGGAAAATCTGTCAATTATCATTCATCTGATCACAACGTAACCTTATTATATGAACTAATGTATTTCTTACACATTGTAATTTCCTAAAAATATATTATGCTTGATATTCCTTGTCTGTATATCAATACATGCATAGCTTACTTCTTTAGTTTTCTTTTTTTGCTTTTTGCATTTAAGTTACTTCATTCCATTCCGCGTCACGCACATTGCTCAGAGAACTTTTGCGAAGCGATGTTGAAAACAGAGACAGAGGGAATCTTGTTAAGAGATGCTTTTGTCATACAGCATTCTGAAAACGAACAGCGAATAAAATAAGAAAATGCGAACGATGTTCGTATGTTTTCAGTATATTCTTCTCCCGCTTACTATACAATTCCTACATTTCGGTATACGAAATGCTTTCATATTGACTGAATATCTTTAAAAAAATATAAATGCACGACGATAGTAGCTGTTACCCCGAGCTTTACTTTCTTCTTTGAAATTTGTTTTAGGCTTATATCTTTTTCTTTTGTCAAAAATGATAGCTTCAAGTTAGTATAACGTTACATACATGATTTATTATAGTAAACATTCTTTTCTTTCTTTTCTATAAGAGTATAGAAGAGAGTATTCCAAGGAACTTCTATGATGATTGTAGAAGATTTCTAGACGAATCCAAGGGAAATAGACATACAAATTAACTCAATTCATGACATTAGTGATTTAACAATTTCTTCTGTTAAGGCCTAGAGTCAAAATTTCGACTATGAAACAAAGGGCAGGGGATGCAAGACCTGATTACATAGAAGATCTGCTTCATGTGCGAGTCTGATACACGTTATGTTGTTATCTGGATGCCGGCTCGGGTCGTACACTTCTCATCTGAACATGTCTCAAAATAATGAAAGGGGGCAATAATCTAGCGAATCAATCGGTTCAAATATTGTTTATAAGTTCTGCGATAACTTTAGGATTTTTTTTAGTTGTAGAAATTAGATTTTTCTGAAAAGTTATCAACCTCAAATTCCTTCTGTATATCAGGTTGTAAATTGGTTGCTAACTAAATATGCCAGCAGTAGTTACAAATGGAAAAGATGTGATTTATCAGGCATAGGAAAAGGTATATTTATTTGGTATCGAGATTAAACTGATAGCATTCCTGAAACTGCAATTTGCATGTAATGTTTTTTAGTATACGTCAACTGGAAAAGACATTCGTATAATGTGTATGTTGTAAGCAAACATGTGTCAAAGCATATCTTCTTTTTTAAAAAAAAAATGCTAACTTATAATAAAATATTTGATTGTATTTTTATAGAATTTTTATAAATGATATATATCAATTTTCTTTTTTGAAGACTTAAAATTCATCGTTTAGATCTGAATAATCTGTATTTCCCATACTGCGTTTAATAAAATTGAATGCTTTAGAATGTTTTCATATCTTTGTAATTAATTTTGTTTTACCGTTCATGCATACTGTTTGTCAATTCCATTTTTTAAGATAAAGTAATATAAACGTATCTAAATGATGTCCCTACACAAATTTATGAACTCTTTCTCCTGAGATAAAATTGAGTTGTTTCATAGAAATGTATGAGATGGAACTTTTGTATTAAATACAGAAAACACTTCTTCGTAAAGTGCACTGGCCATAGAAATTCGTTCTGAGAAATTTCTCAAACAGGAGGCGCGTAGTAATTTCGAAGCAGAAATATTGAGAACGAATGAGTCCGAAGGTAATTATTTTATCCGAGATATCTGCTGATACTGTTGTTTGAAAATAATCAACTAGGGACTATTAATATATATAATCGTATGCATCCTCCTCAAATGCTATTTCTGTACTAAAGCCCAGGGATTAAAACTTATTGAAGGATATATACTAAGGTGACATATATCATAGAATAAACTTTATATTGACGGCGCTTCTGCTAAATATCATGATTATTGAGGAATCTCAATGATAATGCACTATTTTCGTATTTTCAGAGCATAAACATTAGTAAATAATTAATTAACTTAAATTTTGATTCCGTACAAATGGAACCACGTGATAGTAAGTTTGACATACAATTGACCTCGAGATTAAAAAGGAGAAAAAATTAAAATAAAAAAATCTGTTATTAATGTTCTGTTGTACACTACTAAAATTTTGTTCTCAAAGAAAGTTATTAACTAAATTTTTGTTCAATATTTGTGATAGATGAGCTGTGTTCATAACTTTCTAGCTTTCTAACCCATTCAAAATTCTTCAATAATCTTATATAAAAATATGTATATAAAGTGCTACTATATATATATATTCCACAAGGTGGACCAGCAAGTAATGCTCTTGCTAACTTATACTTACATTATTATGAAAAAGAAATTAATTACAATTCTTGTATAATGTACAGATTTATTGATGATTTAATTATTTGTTCAAGAGAAGAAGGATACACACCAATTACTGACTTTTATCCAGAGTATTTAACTTTAATTAAAACTAATGAAGGTATTTCTTCTGCAGATTTTCTAGATGTTGAGATCAAAATTGTTAATAATAAATTTAATACGGAAATTTTTGATAAAAGAAACACTTTTATGTTTAATATAAATAGGCTACCATTCTGGAATAGCAATGTAAGTATTCAAATCTTTCGAAACATCATCCTGAACTATTTACATAGAAGCAATATTTTAATCACAGATAGTGAAAAACAGAGATCCTATATCGATACATTTATTAAAAATGCCCTGATATATGGATTTCCTATTAATTTCATGATTGCATATGTTAACAAAAAATTATTAACACCTTTAAAAGAATAGTACATTAGAATTGATTTATTTGAAATATTCATATCCTATCCATAGATTTTAGTACATCTTAACATTAGTAGATGACGCCACTATTTTTAGAAATAGTTTGCAAATGATATGAAGAATTACGTCATTATTTAAATGTTAATATCAAATTAAAATAGGCTATTATAACGTTCTTAAAAAATATAAATCTATAGTTTAATTATTAATGGTGATTTATTATAGTATATATAACATATTTTAGTTAAAATATTATTACAATAAATGCGGTACTGTAATTCGTATTTAGCTTTTGGCATTTTTTGCTATGACTTTGAAGCAGTAAGCATTTAGTTAATTTTTTCGTTCTTTTCTTAATATATTTTGGAGATTTACTCCTATATTTGTTGTCTTTTTCCAACAATTGGCCCTCACAGAAGGTTGGTGCCTATAAATTTCGAAATAATGTGGCATAATCGATTCCTCAGGTCGATTGGCATTTGATTGTTGGAATTTCATATATGGATTGGCTTTTTCATAGTAATAGTTTTTAATCTTATTAGTTTTATGTATTTCATTGTGTGAATAATATTAGGTTATATTGTTAATTATATTTAATTTTAAATGAGGGTTTAATAGGTGTATATGATGAAAATGTTATTTGAGTTTTAATGGTTTAAAAAATATATAACTATATATAACTATATATATATATATAAAGTAGTCAAGACTACTTTTCAGCAAATGCACTTTTATAATATCTTATAAAATCCGTTCTGGAATGTTAATATTGACCCTCAGTATTTCTATAATTGATTTTCTTAAATGAAATTAGCATAAAAATGTAGTAGCCGCATTTTCATTTAACTCTAATAATTCATATAAAACGAGCAATTACACATTATAGTACATGAAATGACATTCTCATTTCAAGACACTGTATGCTTATCTTATTTATCTCAGGAATCTATTGATGTATCCCTTTTCAACTTTCGTAGATCTAGACTATTAAAAGTGTCTTTCTGAAGAGAAGAAGTAAAAACAATGAACTATTGAGGGAAAGAATGTGGGAAACATTTTATACGTTGGAACTTCATCAAGATATCGATAGAAAAGTAGATACCTACATAATAAAGCAATAAAAGTTTGAATGATTTTTAATACAGTATCTCTTTGTCTTTTCGAAGGAAAAATATTATTTCCATCGAAGAATAACAAATAGAGCGGGAAATGTGTAGGATTAATCCTCTATTTGACAAATAACTTAATCGAAAAGACTCGTTCTGACAGCTTAAAGATAAAGAATGTGTCAGGTAATCAGGCATCTATTTCTTTACTGTGAAAGCAAGCTTCATATATATTTAGGTGTACGGACAAAAAATCCATTTAAATAGTTTCTAGATTGTTTTCATACGAGTTTTTGCTAGATATAAGAAACAGAAAAAAAATGTTTTGTTTATTTTATGGCACAAGTTCTGACCATACCTCGCTAAACAAAAAGTATAGTGCTATCTCCTTAATAACTAAGTAATAATTATTTACTGTTAAAAGTTCTATACAAATAGAAGATCGCGAGTAGTAAAATGTAAAAAAGCAGAGACTCAATTCATATAAAATTTTTTTTAAAAAAATATTATGATTCACGTCAAAGAGTATAAGATCAAGGCCACAGTAAAAATATTTATGCTGGTTAAGATGTGTCAAAATTTTTCTATCTGCCGAGTTTTCTTGTTTTCTTTTCAATTTCGGCAAAAACATGTTGAATTAAGCTGAAATTGGCAAGTGAAGGTTATTGTGTCTTATCAGTTTTATCCTCATTAGTTGCTTCTGAATCGTAGTCGATGAACTCTTCTTCCCCATAGTCATCAGGACCGTCATTTAATGACAAATAGCCTGTGTTACATTTATTCTGGAGACCAATTAGTATCACTTCGTGTTTTGATTAGTATCATTTCGTGATATGAGCAGTCTCAAGTTGAACTCGAAAAATTAAAATTGGAATTAGAAGTAGCAAAGGTTCAAGTAGAAATTAAAAATACCATCTGTGAAGGCAAATCGCAAAATTCATTAGAGACTCTAATTAAGAGTATGCGGACTCTAACAGTTAAATTGCCTATTGAAAAATATAATTGTTTTTTTTTCTTTTCGTCCTTAGAAAGAGCTTTTAGCTCAAAAAATGTTCCCGGAAAATACAAAGTGGAGATTTTATTAAATTTACAGGTAGAAAGGACATCTAATGTATTCACATACATAAAGGATGATGACTTGAGTGATTATTTAAAAGCAAGAGATATTGTTCTTAGAGAATTCCAACCTACTCCTAGTTCATGTTTAGAAGACTTTAAAAAAACGAAACCATAATGAAACATATATGAGGTTCGCATGCAGGATAATAACTAATTTTGATTATTATTTAAAACTAAGAGATGTATCGGATTTTGAATCACCGAAGCAGCTAATAGTAACTGATAAACTTCGCCAAACACTCGATAGAGAAACCGCATCATTTATTAGTCTAAGAGAGGGCGATAAATTGTTCCGACCGGATGAACTTTGGGAAAGAAGTTGATTTATACTACACATCTCGGGATAAAACAACACCTGAAAATTAAGCTGGTCATAAAAATACTAATGTAAGAAATGTGTCTAAGGTTTTTTTTATCTGATGTGGAAAGTATTAAGTGTGTTTTGTGTTCTAAAAATCGCCATATTTCAGCATGCCCAAATTATTTAATGTTATCTGTTGAGGAACGCATTGTAGTAGTAAAATCTAACAAATTATGTTTTAATTATTTTCATTCTCATACTGTATCAAATTATAAATAAAAATATCATGTCATTGTAAAAAATGCCATCATAAATCTCTGCATTTTCATAAAACGGATGAATGGCACCAGCCAGTTTCCGCGGAAAGAAATAAACAAGAAAATCAAGCATCCGGTGATTCCCAGAATAGGGGGTGGTTAGCAGAAGAGGTCAGTGCACCCTCAAGGGGGGGGGAATTCTCTAAACGTTAATGCTCCTGATTTCGTACAAGCCTAACTGTTATGAGCACTAATTGTAATAAACAATATTCGGCGGTGTTGAGCACAGCTGTTTGTTATTTAATTGATGAGTCAGGAAAACAGATACAGTTACGTTGCTTATTAGACGCTGGTAGTCAGATGTCCTTCTTAAAGCGAGATTGCGTTGAAATGTTAGGATTAAAGAAAGAAAAAACAAATATTTTAGTATCAGGCTTAAATGATTCCTCGAATCCAATTAAGTCCCAAGTTACTGCTATGATCACTAATGAAACAAAAGTTATGTTCGAAGCTTAAACTCTTTAGTTGTCTCTATAAATTTGATGTTTCTATTGAAGATTTTAGTAATATATAGTTAGCAGATGAAAAATTTAATGTACCTGAAAGAGTAGATATGCTTCTAGGTGTGGAAGTGTTTTATGAATTGCTTAGGCCAGGTCAAATTAGTATGCCAAATTCTAATCTCCTCTTACAAAATACTGTTTTTGGTTTTATTGCATCAGGGGGATTCCGAGAGAAAAAGAGTACATGATACAATGTGGATTTCTAAAACATTAAATTAACTTAGACCAAACTCTTAAACAATATTGGGCGATTGAAGATGTCGAAAGTGATATGCCTGAAAGTAGAGAGAGTTTATTATGCGAGGAACACTTTCAAAATAATCATTCGAGATAGAAATCTTGCAGATATATCGTTGAAATGTCTTTGAAAGAAAACTCAGAGTGCTTAGGTAAATCTAGGTATATTGTACTTAAAAAACTAAATTCATTGTGTAATAGATTCGTCAAAGATCCTGAGTTCTTAACACTTTATTCAAATTTTATGCATGAATATCTTGAGTTGGGGCATATGTATGAGATCAAAGAAACTGAAAAAAGGGAGGATCATATTATATCCCTCATTTGGGTGTTTTTCGACCAGCAAAGTAAAATTAGCCCCTTAGAGTGGTTTTAACACTAACAACTGCGAGGAATTCGCTTAATTCAATCAATATATTGCAGGGGTTATACAAGATGATTTGTTCGCGATAATGGTAAGATTTAGAAAACATGCATTTGCCTTCACAACGAATATTTTTAAAAAATGTATAGGATGATATTAGTTCACCCATCACAAACGCGTCTTCAAAGAATTTTGTGGAAGGACTCTTACAATGGTCCAATAAAAACTTACGAGCTTGCAACTGTCACGTATGGGACTACAAATGCGCCTTTTTTAGCTATGAGAACGTTAAAATGGTTCGCAATAGATGAAAGACAAAGATACCCTGCAGCAGCAGCTGTCTTAGAAAGCGATCTTTATATGAATGACGTGCTGTCAGGTTCTGATGATTTGGAAACTGCAGAAAACCTCCAACGAGAATTGATCGATATATTGAGTTCTGGGATAATGTCATTGCACAAATGGTGCAGTAATACTGCTGAACTAGCAGTAAATGACGAATCTTATCCCTTTTCCAATCCTGAGGAAACTAAGGCACTGGATGTTGTTTGGAAATCTAAAACGGACTGTTTTTGCTTTAAAGTTGCGAGTGAGGAGTTTGGTGTGACAAAACGTCAAGTACTGTCAACTATAGCTCGTGTTTTCGATCCACTTGGAATTTTAGGTCCAGTGGTTACCAAAGCAAAGTTATTCTTTCAGAAGTTATGGTTGCTGAACATAAAATGGGACGATCCTCTTACTGCAAAAGAAGCAGATGAGCGGCTACAATTTCCAGCAACTCTTCAAAATGTCAACGACATTGAAGTTGACAGGTGTATATTGCTTCCGAAACCAGACTTGATCAAAATACAAGGCTTTGCGGATTAGGGTGGGTCCAAAAAAATAAATAATTTATTTTCGGAACGCTTTAGTGCGGAAAAGTTGCCTATTGTAATAAGAAGGAAAACGGCATAAAAAATTTAAATCGGTTCGCGCATCGTACTTAAAGTTAATGAAAAATTGCGAATCGCGCCTTTTTTGTAATTTTTTTAAGTTAGTTAAAACTTTTAAAATAAGCACGCTTTAGTTTTTTTATGCTTGTTTTATGGTTTAAATAACCTAAATAAATTAAATTCTGATCAATAATCTAATTTTTTCCGCTCGCGCAACGTATCAGAAAAGACAGAAATATACCAATTTTCCGCAATTTTCACTGTGCAACTCTTCACTTGTTTTGCTAGAACAAAACGACCCAGAACTCACCACGCGGAGGTCCGCGCATAAAGTGACCGTAATGATGTCTGAGTGGCACGATTTTAATTTCCAAAGCGTAAAGTTTTTTACTTGTTCCAATACCACATCTAACAATTACTGGCTGAACTAGCCGACGTTTCCACGGGAACCACCCGGGCGTAATCAACAACTGCATTACCACCTCAAATTGCACTGCATCACACCACCTCGAATCGCACTACATCACAAACTAGATTCGCACTGCCTAACACCTTCAGCAAATAATTCTCACAAGCTGCTGCGTGCAATTTTGTGGTTGATACTATTTACGAAGCATCCCTCTTTGAGTTTTGACCACCGTTGTGTATACAGGGTTCCCACTTATATCCGTTACATCCCCTTAACTTCTAAACGGTGACAGCTTAGGCCATAAAGTTGGTTTCTAGGCATAGTAAAAAGGCTATGCGCTAATCGAATAACTTACAACGCCATCTATCGGCAAATTTGGAATTAGTAGTCCTAGCTCGTAAACGGTGAAAGATACAAGAAAAAAGTCAATTAGAAAGTTGTAGAGCACTCTCGGTTTAGTACGAAAAGATATCTTGTGTATATTAATACTCAAAACAGAATGCAAAAAAGAACATTTGTGTGATTGGGATTTTCAACACTATGGCGTCGTGATACGCGAGCGAAGCGAGAAAAAAACACCTTATGGATTAAATACCAGCCTGTTTTGTGGCGCGGGGGAAACGCACGCGATCTGCATTCATGAGGACCATGGTTCTGTCCCCATCAGTTGCGTGTTTTACTGAATGTCTCCTACAAACCATGAAAACTTTCTGCTCATCTTGCAAAATCGTCTCTCCAAACACCAGCTCAACTCAAACATGTCTGGTATAAAATAACGTGGATTTCATGCAAATGAGGATGGAACGTCAGACCTGTTCACCAGAGACTACTACTATGAAAAGGATGTTTCTACTGGATTGTACGTTAAAGCAAAATTTGGCATTAACGAGTATTGCGAGATGTTGTTAATTTACGGTGAACGTGGGCGTAAGGCAAAATCAGCTGCTAAGTTGTATCATGAACGTTTTCTTGGCGGTCCGCATCCTACACGGCAGACAATTTTAAAAGTTGTAAAATGTTTAAGGGAGACGGGCTGCGTGACCAGCCGACCTCGAGTTCGTAGACCTCGTTATGCAGGACGCAAAGTTCAACCCGAAGATGTGCTGCCATACGCTCTCGTCCATCCTCAGCGCAGCACAAAAATGATCAGTGAAAATTGTGGCCTCTCAAAATGCCGCGTTTGGACAATCTTGAATGAATCAGGTGCTCATACATACCGATCCACACCTGTGCAGGGACTGCTGATAAGAGATTCTGAGAGACGTTACACGTGGTGCAACTTTGTGATGAATAACTTAGAGGACCACCCAACATTCCTGGCAGACATAATATGGACAAATGAGACATGTTTTTCGCTTAACGGAATGTTTAATAGACAGAACGTTCATACCTGATCGCTGGAAAATCCGAGATATGCTGTCGAAGTTCGACATCGACTACGCTGGTTGATTAATGTTTGGTGCGGAATTTTTAATGACAGGCTCATTGGGCCCGTATTTTACGAGGGAACTTTAACGGGACAACGGTACTTGGAGCTTCTGAAGGATGTAATAACCAACTTTGTTGAGAATCTACCGTTGCACCAACTCCGAAATGCGTGGTTCCAACATGACGGCGCCCCTCCGCATAAGATTTCAAACATTAAGCAGTACCTAATAGAGCATTCCAAAATCAAGTCATCGGGTATGGTGGTTTCGTAGAGTGGCCCCCGCGCTCACGTGAATTGACCCCATTGGACTTCTTCTTATGGGGACACTTAAAGGGCAGGTATATGCGACCCCTCCGCCAACATTGCAGGATCTTCGACGACGCATTATTGATGCTTGTGCCTCCGTAACACCTGCAATTTTGCACAATGTGCAGCGAGAAATCCAGTACAGAGTGCAAATGTGTATAGTGACTAACGGATAGCATTTCAAGCAATATAAATAAATTATCCAGAAGATAGTGACGTGTCTCAGTTTCTTTCTTCCACTCTTTATGACATGACAATTTTCGAAATCGTGACCAAACAAATATTCATTTTTTGCATTCTGTTTTGAGTATTAATGAACGCAAGGTACTAAATCGAAAATACACTAAAACTTTCTAATTGATAACTTTCACCGTTTACGAGATAGGAGAGATAATTCCAAAATTTGCCGATAGATGGCGTTGTAAGTTGTCTCATCGAGTAGCGTATAGCCTTTTTACTATACCTAGACACCAACTTTATGGCCTAATCTTTCACCGTTTAGAAGTTAAGGGGGTGTAACGGATATAAATGGGAACCCTGTATAGAGAGAGTGAAACAGAGAGTATGCAGGGTGTCCCCCAAAAGTGGAACAAGCATTTATTTCCTTAATAGATATATACTTACAATAACAAAGTTTCATCAAATAAAGTAAGAATTTGTATGAAAATTCTTTAGCTTCCAAGGAGACTGATAATAAAAAAAGAATTTTTGTATGGCACCTGTAGTGCAAAAAAGTCAATTAGTAAAATGTTTTTTTATATTCATCGATTCTCATACAAGATTTCACACTTCTATCTGCAAAACTTAAGAGATATAAGATGAAAAAATTATTAACTTAAACACGTCCTCCTTTCCTTTCCTCTCGCTGCTGTTGATCCAGTCTTTCGATGTACATTTTAGGTATAATATACAGTTATTTTAAGGGCCGTATCAGAAAATAATGTATTTGTTTTACTCTTGTTAAATCTAAAAAGTAGTCAAATAATACATTAATTGAAGTATTTACAAAAATAGTTCATTTTGTGAATCTTTAAAAAATATTCACGGTGACTAATCAGCAGTCAGGTTCATCTTCCCAGAAACAAGCAGTGCTATAAAAATATTGCTAGAATACAATTGAAATACAATTTTTCAAAAATAGCTTTACCTTCACATAGTTAAAACTTGTAGTTGTAATTATCTGAATTGTATTTTAGATAATTATTGTGCTTTTTCTTGGAGAGAGACTTTTAATAACAGAAATCGAATATGTAGGAACCAGCCAAGTTCCCTTTGAGGGAACATGAAAGTGAATCTGAAACCGAAAAACAGCCAATGAAAAAAACACTAAGAACGCGAAGACGAACCATGGGTGATATTGAAAAAGGAAAAAAAGAACATTGGTTAGTTTTTAGCGCAAGACAGGAGCATCTGAATATCCAGTTCCAGCTGGGTTCTAAGACAGAAAAAATAGCTAATCACCTTCGTCGATTTTTTCATTTGTATGCAATGAGCGAATTTTAGTGCTTTTCAAAAGTATTTGGTGTGGAGCTCAATCCTGTGCCTGTCTTACTTTTTCATTCATTTTCTTTCTTCTTTTCTCGTTTTCATCTTTTTTCGTTAATAATCGAACTCTCAGAGTGGAGAAGTACGCAATAAGAATAAGAAAAGTATCCACAGTGGTATATCAGCAGTGATTGCTCATCTGCTCAGAAACAAGCAGTGCTATAAAAATATTACTAGAATACAATTGAAATACAATTTTTCAAAAATAACTATACTTTCAAATAGTCCAAAATTGTTGTTGTAATTATCTGAATTGTATTTTCGAAAACCATAGTCCTTTTCTTCGGTGAGTGACATTTAATAACAGAAAACAAATACGCAATAACCAGACAAGTTTCCGTTGAGGCAATGTGAAAATGAATTCGAAACCTTAAAACAAACAATGAAAGGGAAATCGAAGAAAAGCAAATCACGAGAGCGAAAGTGAATGATGGATGCGACTGAAGGGGAAAAACAATAGTTGGCCTAGCGCCAAACAGGAGCATTTGAAAATCCAGTTTTGGATAAATTTAAAGACAGAAAGGATAGCTCTTCGCCTTCGTCCATTTTGTCATTTAGTTTTGTGCAATGAACGAATTTTGGTCCCTTCCAAAACTATTTGGTTTGCAGCCCCATCATGTGTCTGTCGTATTTCTTCATTTATTTTCTGTCTTCTTCTCTCGTTTTCCTCTTTTTTCGTTGATAATCGAACTCTTAGAGTGAAGAAGTAAGCGAATAAAAAAAAAAGAAAATACGAATATTTAAAATAATTTTAGTTATTTCTGAAACTCTGCAAACCTAAAGGACGTGCCGCCATTGACTTTAGGTTAAATTTAATAATACGCACACCACTGAGGGCTATTATCCTGTATCGGTATTAGAATATTTTCCTGTTTTATGTTATATTTTTTATTTTCTCAAGTTGTCCTTCCATTCTTTATTAAGTCGATAGTTGAAATTATCTGCCAATGAAACTGAGAAACATTATGCGTCATTGACAATTTGTTTTCAATCTATGATGATTGGATGATAAACAATCAGACAAATATTTGCTTTTCGCTGTTTTTCTATGTCGAATAAATATGTATTTGTGCAATAAACATCTCCATATAAATTTGTGAACAGTCCCTTTAAATCTTAAAATTAATACATCTCTGCAAGTTTTGCATATATATTCGTGAAACTTAGTTTTATACACAGATGAGTGTAAGAGGAGCATTTTACTCATTGAGTCATTTGCTGTATGGAAATTTTTAACTTCTTCAGAAGACAAATTGTTTTCACACAAATTCCTACCTTATTTGATGAAACTTTGTAATTGGAAGTATATGTCTAAGTGATATATATTTAAGGAAATAAATGCTTGTTCCACTTTTTTGGGACACCCTATATATATATATATATATATATATAGCGGGAAAAATCAATTGTGCGAAATTGTTCAGTGTCAATGATTTAATATAAAAGAGCCCTATAATTGTTTCATACCTCATAATCTAAATTTATCTGCTGTTTCCAAGACTACATTAAAGAAAAAGACTTATAATTTTAAAAAAAACGAGTAATTAAAACAATGGACTATTTCCGTCCAATATTATAAGTGTAATTAAGCCAGAAGCTACCTTTGAATTCAGGCAGTATTAGAAATTATATAGATTTTGATATGATTTTATTACTTTTCGGCATAACGATCTAATAGAAAAGAAACATTTAAATGTGGTACACATTTGAAATCAACAAAATGTACTTAAGGTTTTTTGAAAAGATGAAAAATAGAATTTTTAAAGAAAATCATAGCTCAGCTGACTTAAATAAGGTATTGTAGATTCTAATAAAATTAGAATTTCTCCCTTTGCTCTCATAAATGATCGAAAATCCTCAAAAACCAAGTTATCTAAGAGCTCCTCGTCAAATATTAACTCTCATTATATTCTTATAGACATCTGCCACCATTAACAAGAAATCAAACAAAAATGAAAGCAAAGGCATGCAGATACAAAAGGCAATCGCAAAGATTTTAATTCTGGCGTCAAAGTACCTGATCAGTTTCCTGCAAAATAATGCGCATAAAATATTTTTACGAAGCTTGAATTGACCATTCTCTTTAGCCAAAGTGTGTGGCTTGGAGGCAACAAATAAGGTTCTTATTCTACTTCCTTCGCTTAAGATCACGAGAGCTTAATTCGTTTCGCCTATCTCACCTGCCCTTTCTGGATCCATTCAGTTAATAGCACTTTGCGTCGATCACACAATTCTAGTTTGGAAACAGAACAGTACCCTGGAGATTTCTCATGAAGTAAAACTCATATATTTTATGAAAAAAGTAGAAAATGAAGGTAGTGGAATACGTATTTCTGTAGCTTCTATTTTATTTCCCGTTTATCTTTGCCAGGTCCTGATTTAGATTTAAAAGTGAGATATAGAGAGTCTTTATTAGTTAGCTGACAAGTAGCTTATGAAAACTAATTTGTGGGCTAAAGGGAATCTTCACAGTGCCGTTCATTTTAAAGCGAAAGATCGCGGTGGCCTTCTTACAAAACTTCGACTGCGTGATCGTAGGATCGTGCTTCGAGATTCTATTCCATCGAAGATCTGCCATGTATTTATATGGTCTAGCACATTTTAAATCTATCATCGTAATTATTGATCGTTGTTTCTGTTACAATGCCGTGGTGGCAAGGTTTCGGCTTCGTGCCCGCAGTGTTCCAGGTTCGAAACCCGATTTCACTGAAGATCCGTGTATGGGTCCATTACACATAAAATCATATGTAGGGGATCAAACCTCATCCCACTGGTGTAGTGTGGATGTTTGGAGAGGAGCTGCCATCTCAGGTGCCGTCCTCATCATCTAACCGCGGTTCAAAAGTACGAGGTCCGTCCCAAAATAGCCCTCGTGTTGCTTCAAATCGGGTCGTTAATATAACTAAACTAAACTAAACTCTTGCTACAACAGGGGCTAAAGCGCCATCCTCGTAAACCGATCACGGTTCAAAATAACGAGGTTCGTTCCACAATAGCTCTAGTGTAGCTTCGAAATGGGACTCGAATATACTCAATCAATTATATTAATCATAAATAATAAATAATCATAAATAATCTAAAGAATATATTAATCATTTTTCGACTGTTAAAGCTCGAAAACTTTCGATTTTATGAAAAAAATATATATTATTTCAAAGTCTTTTCTGAACAATTTAAAACAATACGCGTTAAAAAATTCTCTTAATTAGGAATGTTATGAAAAAAAATGATGACTGCCCAAATCTTGCCTCTAGACTATCTGTTTGAAATTTACCTAATAATATATATTCTGGGGTGTGCTCTTTGAAGATGTGAATTACAATATCTATCAACGATTTTGTGGTAAACTTAAGGGCAAATTGTGTCTCCTTTGACAATTTACCGCCTTTACCTGGTAATCCTAGTTCTTTTCTTTTTTCTAATGGCAATGCAGATTTGTTGTTCCAGGAAACAAGCCAATCATAAAATATGTTCTGGAATACCATACTCATTTGATGTTTACTCCTAATTGGGTCACAAACGGGATTTTTGAACCTCTTACCTTTCTCAGAATTTTTAACGTTAACAATATTCCACCATTTTAAAAGCTGATCGATAAATTCCTTAGTTCCCATGGTATTTTTGCCTTTCTCTCCAGATCCATGAGCTAAAGCAGCACTACTGCTTTCATGAAATATATTTAAGGCCAGTAACACATTTTGTTTTTCAAAAGAAGTGGGATATAAAACTTTCTGGGATAGCTTTGGTGCATTCTTAATCAAATTTGATTTTTCTGTTTCATAAATATCTTTGAGATCTTGGAGCTTAGCTAAAGAGATTTTAGATGAAATGTCAGGTGAAGGAAAACACAAAACTTGCCCTAGTGTTTTTTCATTAAACCAATTATTTCTAACAGATTTGATAAGATGATCCGTATCAAATAAAAATAATAACTTATTATCAGGCTGTACAGGATTTGAGATGCAGTTTACAAGGTTTCCTTGG
>BGPR01003056.1:0-86687 GCA_013235015.1 Araneus ventricosus | reverse complement strand
CTTTGATGTTAACTTTGATTGCATAAATTGACATTTGGAATATTTTCGTCTTAGTCAATGTGTTGACAAGTCTCTATTGAGGTTTAATTTTAGTACATTCTCTGCGTTATCGTTTATTTCATAGTAATATTTTGTCAATCCATTTATGATATCTGAGTACTATGCCAAAAAACACATTTGTTTTAGAATTTGTATAGAATTATGGGTTCAAATTAGTGTTAATCGGTCTTCGGTTAGTTTCCAAAATACGAGGAAATCAACTCTTTACGAAGGGTTCTTTTTCCCCGCATGCGCTCGAATTGGAAAACGAAATTTTACAGCTATATTTTTACTGTACTTGAAACACAAAAAATATATCTAATGCAGTAATTTCTTATTCATTATCAAAGATGTTAAGCAATTCATAACTACTTATTTCAGATATACTGATAGTGTAAAGTAGCATGCATCCTATTGGAAAGGTTTTACTTCTTAAGCTACAGATATTTTTCCATTCGTTTACCTATTGTTTCCCAAACATTTTGTGCCATGACCCACTAAGCCTTTCTTAAATTTTATGCTCTTATGTAACATATACATAATTTTAATTTTCAAAATCCAATTGTTGACTAGAAATTTAATCATAGGTTTTAGGAAGAAATCACTAGGAAATTGTTGAGAACAGGAAATTTCAAAACATATAAATGGGAATGAAATTAAAGTTTAAAATAGTTTATTGGAATATTTTCTATTATTTTAGTTATCAGTATTATTTATAATTTAAATTTAGTGAGATCCTTTCACTTGATACTTCTGTAAAGAGATTCTGTTTGGTTCCAATGTAGTTAGCTTTAAGTCTTAACCCTGTGAGTGTTTCAACACGTATTTGTACGTTGACCTTGGACTTAAAAAGCGTAAAATCACGATTTTAACGTGTGGTTGAAAACACCCCGAAATCGGTTTGACTGAATTTTACGTTCATTGTGAACTGTTTCTAAAGGGTACACCCATTTTTCCGAATTTCTACCCCCATTCTGGTTTGACATCTTGATTGATTATCTGGGGAGAGAACAGTCAACATGAAGACACGATAAGGATGTACTTACTGCAAATTAGGATGTCACAGGATCTGAGACACTCTACCTGCCTGCGGTTTGGAATTTTAATGCTATTTGCAGGAGGTTATTTTTCAGGAAGAATTGTGGTGTCCGATTTTTTTCAATTGTGTCGGAATTTGAATGCATTCCGGATTAGTTCGGTTTAATGTCAGCCTGGTTTGATGCTTATTATGTTTCATGTGCTATTCTTTTAATACACTTTATGTGAATAAGATTTTTTTCAATGCATCAATCAAAGATTCATCTCGAATGGTTAGTAAAATAGATATTGTGGTTTAAGTAAAATAGATTTTGTTCCAATACCGCATTAAGCATAAAAAAATTGAAAGCCAGGGTTGCTAAGAAAATCTGCTATTTTTGTATACTTGAGCAGTGTTCTTGAATCAACAATTTACCCACGTTCAACTAGTTTTATGATATGAATGTAAACTTCTTTCATATTAATAATCTCCATCTACTCATTTTTCCTTATAAAAATAGAGTAAAATTAAATTTTTTCAAAAAATAGAACAAATTTTAAGGTATAAGTAAAATGATGCATTATTTTTATTGTTTTATCTTTCAGATCAAATCGAAAATTTAGTTTTACAATGATTATTTATTATATATTTGATTTATTTAAAAAATTAATTTCAGGTTTAAGTGTAATTTTTTTAGACTAGAACAGATTTTAACTCATTATTACACTATTTAGAAAAATATCTTTTAAATTCATAAAATTACAATGAAAAAATTATTGAAAAAATAATTATTATTTTATTAGATAATTATTAGATTCGAAATTTATTTTGGTATACTGAACTGAAAAAAATAACGTACATGGAAATAAATGTTAAAGAAAGTGGAAGAAAAATTTTATTTTTTACATTGTAAAATATTTTCTTTTTGTTAAGGCAGGGAAAATATAGTTTAGATGAAAACGTTATCACTAAATTTGATGTTTGGGTGTGTGATCTTATCAGACTTTTAATAATCTTATTATAGACTGATAATATTGCAGCCCAACTTCTTACGTTTGAATCAGAAGATGCTTATTTCTGCTTAAAATAAAGAAGACAAAAATATTTCTCTAAAAATATTATAGAATACTGTATTTACGCATTAGTTCCTTGAAGTACAATATTTTTCTGATGTATACATTCTTCATAAATGATTAAATATATATAGCTAAATTTGAATTGCCTTTAAAATGCCATGCCAACCTAAGTAAGTTTTCTATTATGATCTGAGAAAAGAATCCACTAATATATGTTACAAACCTTTGAAACATCCAGATCCACTATAACAACTTTGAAGACTTGTTCTTCAATAATAGCAGTCTCTGGCTTTGGATTATTTCAAAATATCACCGTCACATGTGTTTTATCACAATATCTTATGTGGCGTGCTTAACATTGTAAGGTGTAATATTTTTTATAAATTCTTGTTATCTGCACCATTTTCTTAATTCTGAACTTTAATAAATAATATTTCAACTGTAAATAAAATATTTATTTTCTATGTGTTTTGACATTTTGAATCATATATACATTTTTATTTTATTTACTTATTTGAAGAGTAAAGGGTCAGTTTTAAGCTTGTTAAATTTATTTTATATTTTCGAAAAGAACGTGCTGAAACGGCCCCAAATTTTTTTGAATTCTCACTGAAAACGGCAGGCATCTATAAAGTGTCACTATTTTTCGTCAATTCAATTTTTACAATGCAACTGATCTTAAAGAGCACGGAATTTTGTCGAAGCATTTCTTCAATGAATCAATCATCATATACCAGTTCTCTACGACCTTCTCAAACCGCTTCCCTATCTATTTACGTCACATGTTTCCACGTACAGATAGACATAAGCATCTATTAAAAGCATCAACCAGAACATCTTTGTATACAGTGATACTATTATAAGAAAGATTTCAGTTCATTTGTTAGTTCTGTTCAAGTGATCACCTAAACATTATAGTGAAAGATACAGACATCGCTGGGAAAAAATCGTTCATTCACTCTTTGCTTACCCCGTCTGTTGATACTGACATGTGAAAACGCTAAGGGCAACTGGAGATTCTTTTAGGTTGTATTCATTATTGCGTTTTGAATGGTCATTATTTAAAAATAATCTGGATTGTATTAGTTCTCGTTTCTAACAAAGCCACTTCCAAATTCTGGGAACCAGTCTTATAAAAGCGTAACCAAATCGTGAGGCACCATTTGCTCGTCAACGTTCAATTCAGTGTTAAGAAGTTGCTCTTGTCTAGTTTTAAATGAACAGGTGGTTCTGGTACAGAATATCTATCGAAGTGAAAGCTCGGACGAAGAATTTTCGTCCTCCGGAAAGTGAATCGGATGATGACTCTTGTGCGCAGAACTGGTGCCGAGTAGATCATATTTTCATCTGAGTCATCCTAAATCATTTTTACAGGAAATCCAGGGTTAAAAGTGTCCGTGAGATTCTGAAGATCCGTTAGATTATTTTAACTGTTTTTTGATGATGAAATATTTACTATTGTGTCAGAAACCAACAGGTATGCTGAATCACACTTCCAGAATGCCAAACTGACCCTTCTTTCTAGAGCTCTCAAAGAAGAATATCAATAACCAAGAGATGAAAGATTTACATCTTTGTTGCTCTCAAGGCATAGTACAAAAAGCCTGTGGAAAGTGGTTTTGGTCAAAAGACCAATTTTATCAACTCCATTTTTTGGAGATCATGAGCGAGATAAAGTATGAATTAAATGAAGTTCCTGCACTCGAAAATAGTGACGCTTGACGAAAATTGCATCTAAAACCCAAAGCTAGGAAAGAGTAGAACTACATAGTATGCTTGTACAGCGATTTAAATCTGTGGAAAATGACCGAAACAAGACATATCGGTGGATGAGTCGCTCATTGCGGACAAAGGTCGTTGGGATGGAAGAATACATTCCAAACACACGAGCTCGTTTCGGGTTAAAATTATTTCAACTATGTGAACTGAAAGTTACATCTGGAACCTATGCATATACACAGGAAAGGCACAGTCTTTCACAATGACTACAATCATCTCGGTGTTTCTACAAAAAAAGTGTGATGACTCTACTTCACGATCTAAAGGGAAAAGGAACACGTTTGACAACATAGCAACTACTATACATGTCCCCTAGATTAGTGGTACTAAACATAGCAAACAGGCTTTGCGGTACTACGGCCCGCCAAACCGAAAGGCTTACCTGACATAAGTTAAGTTTCAGCAATGAAAGCGAAATTAGCCCAAAAAGGAATGAAATGTGTGTTATGAGTGGAAGACAAAAACACACCATATGACTAAGCACTTTTGTAATCTGATATGATGGAGTAGTCTAGAAGGAAAATTCTGCCCGTAAAGTGAAACCACAAGCTGGTGGTGTTGTATAATGCCACCATGGGTGGAATGGATGATCCGATCAATGTCTGTCCCTATTACCCGTAGCAAGAGTTTAGTTTAGTTTAGTTATATTAACGTCCCGTTTTGAAGCAACACGAGGGCTATTTTTGGGACGGACCTCGTAATTTGAACCTCGGTCAGATGGAAGGACGACACTGAGCTGGCACCCCTCTCCAAACTTCCAGCCACACCAGCGGGAGGACGTTTGACCACTCATATGATTTAGCGTGCGAAAGGCCAGCACACGAGGATCTTCAGTGGAATCGGGTTGCAGCCTGAGCCCCTCCGGCCTCAGAAAGCCGAGACCTTACCACTAGGGCCGACCGCGCCCCTCAGCAGCAAAGAATCAACAAGAAATATTATATAAAGATTTTTTCCCATTTGTTATAAACCAAGCGGTTTGGAATTCTTTTGTATATCACAGAAAAGAATGGCGGGAGAGTTAAATCATATCAGTTTTCAAACGAATGGGTGGTTGAACGGTTGATCAGAGTAAGGTACTGCATCTAGATTACTCTACAGGATGCATTACCCCTAAAGAATCTGAGGAAATGTAGTTCGTCTATTCAGGCATTTACCTTCGCACGTGAAAGTGAGATTCTAAAAAAGAGGAGCTCAGGAGGAAAAGTGTAGTATGCTGTCTGCAAAATTAGCGAGAATGGAAAGCGCATTCAAGAGAAAGGCGATTTGAGATGCAAAGATTGTAATGATTGGACTTTTGTGCAGCACTTCATGTTTTGAAAAATATCACACTGTGACGGTATTATAAACTACTTTGACTAGAATTATGTTATAGTGGTTTGCTCTTTATATAATTGTATGTTTTATTTACTTTCAGTCCAAAAATAGAGTTGTAATGCATTCTTTAAGAACAAGAATTAAAAAATTATTATTTTACTTATTGTTAGCATTTTTTTCTACAATTAGAATCATTCAATATTCACTGATCCCTATGCATGTTTGATATTATGGTTCCTTAACACAGTAAATTTGAGAACTTTCAAAATTTGATAGACATTTAACAGGAGTTTTTTAGGAGATGTGCACGTTCATTACTGTTTTGTTTCACTTTCTATCCAAAGTTTATATTGAGTTTAAACGGAAAATGAGCTGCACATATCTAATAAAGAGAATTAAAACATACAACCATAACATTCAGCATAATGGATACCCTATTAATATATTTACTATCTAGAGAACCTCTTGTTTTCAGAGATCAGAAAATGGTGGTGATATGAAAAAAAAAGGGAAAAGAAAATTCATTGAGATACAACAGTGTAAGAGAAGTACGCAATGAATTTGTTTTAACAATGAAAACGAGTTTAATTTCATTTACAATCAGTAAATTAATAAATTTATGCAAAATTATTTTAAAATTATTAAAATTCAGAGAAAAGTGGTATTATCTTAATTGATATCATGTAAAAAGAATTTTTAACTTTTCAGATGGAAAAAATGAAAATTGAAAAAATTTCAGTAATATAATGATATTTTCCTTATAGCTTTGATTTAATTTTAATGGTTTAAGTGCACTTTTTAAAAATACAACAGTTTGTTTTCTAGATTAATTCTATATTTCAATACTACATTGAAAAATTGCACAAAGAATAAAAAATTGTAAGATAATAATTTTTTATTTTTCAAATATTATTATTCCATTTTATTCAGTAACACTGAATAAATATGGCAAATAAATTACAAAAAAAGGGATGAAAATTTTATTTTTTTATGTTTTAAAATATTGATATTTTGTTAGAGAAAAATTTAGGTTTATATGAAACAAAGTAACAATATCAACTAAATTTGATGTTTGATTGATCTTGTATCAGACTTTAGTTATCTTTTTAAGAGTCGATAATCACAATGTCTTAAGTTTATTTCAATAATCAGTGACAATGTTTTTTTTTCTTTAACTGAAATGAAGAGACACAAACCACTTCTAGAAAATATTAATGCTTACTTCAATGATACTGTATTTATGCATTAGTTACTGAGCGTTTATAGTTTTGATGACATGCACTTTTCCAGTAAGTGATCAAATCTAAAATGCCTAAATTGCATTGCTTGCAAATCTTATGTTAATTAAGAGTTGAATTCTTAATAAATGCTATGAGACAAGAATTCATTAATATGTGATACAAACCTTTACGCATCCTTAGACGTTATTAATAAGTTTGAAGACAGTACTTCCAATAATAATAGTAACTTGCATTGAATTATTTTCAAATTCCTACCGTCACATGCTAGACAATGTGTTTTATAGCAACATCTGTGTGTGTGCTGTAGTTTGTAAAATATAATTTCAATAAAAATTTGATTTATATATGTTTTACTAGCTTCTCCTGAACTTTAATTATGATAATAATGAGACTTTATTTATTTTCCAAGTTGTATGATATATTTGAATTAGATCTATAATTTTAATTTTTTTAAAAAAAGAGTAAAGTGTCAGTTTTATGTTAGTTAAATTTCCTTTATATTTGGTATGAAAAGGCCTAAAAATATTTTTGAATACCACACCGACAACGTCCAAGACACATCTATAAATTGTGAAAAGGCACCTGAAAAAATTTCGAATAGGTATTAGATTTTCTCCTTATTCTTTGATTTTGCCAAGTTTGCAAAAAAATTGTATGTAGAAAAAAAAAAATTCAATAATGTTTTACTTCGTAGCTACAAGCGCATTTTCGTAAAATTGATAGAAAAAGTTTGATCGTTTTGCATTTCTAGTAAACGAAGTATACAAACAGAAAGTATTATAATCGTCGATCGTAAATTTCAACACGAGATTTTGATTAATCTCCGCGTTTTAGACCTCCCTGAGTCCGAAAACACAATTTTGGAATTTTGTTTGTGAAACACGATAACTCAAAAACGGTTAAAGCTAGAAAGACGAAATTATGTATGGACTATACAAATTAGTATATTTCAATCAATTTTGATAAAGTCCAAAACGGAAATTTGTCTGTTAGGGGTTAATATGAGACGATAACCAAAAACTTAAATAGCTAGATAGATAAAAAAAAATTTGGTACACAGTTCTAAAAATTAGGAATGTAAGTCCGCATTAAATTTTGGACGAAATCCCTGAACGTTGACTGTCTGTCGGTTTCCTGTAATCGCATGCTTGTGAACACTATAATTCCTAAACGCAACGACTATATAAATGAAATTTGGTATGTGGTCTTTTTTTAACCCTAATTGTCCAATTTTCGTTTCCATTCGGGTAAAAACAAACTCTAATACCCCTGAAACTCAATATGCCATTACTTTTCGATAAAAAAATTATGTAAATACAAAGAATGCCACAATAATTTTCTAATAATTACAGATTGGATACTCTAGTACCTGGACCTAGTATCAAAGTTTCAAATTTCAGATGAATTAAATTTCCGCTTATTATAATAAAAAGATAATTTCATACCAAATAAAGGTATATGAAAAGTTATTTCTTCCAACATTTAGTGCATTGGTTTTTCTAAATGTCTTTAGTTTGAGATTATTAACTCGCCCTTAAAAAAGCATATATAATAAAGTTTCAGTACAAAAGGTTTGTAGTATATTGTTTTATTTAAACATTATTGAGGGGTTAAGAAGGTTATTTTATAATCCTTCATATGTATTAATTATTACTAGCTATTTTGGAATATAGATTATTATGTGACTATCTATATAATAAATGTTTATATGCATACAAAACGGATTGCCAGTTGGCTCCGTTTATATTTTGTGATTGGCTCCTAAATTTTTACCTTTACCGAATACTAAATCAAGAAACAATATGAAAAGTTTTATAGCGCCATCCGAGATTAGTAAAATATATATAAATGGCATTGTTGTTGATCCTTAAAATTAAGGAAAATTTTACATTCGTGAACTAATATGCTGACGTGTAGACTGAAAATAAATTGAAGTCAAGAATATAAAACGACAACTAATAATATGAAGTACAGCCAATATCTAAAATACAACTATTAATGAACAGCAAATAAATTGGAAGTCACAGACATCTAAAGAATATCAACCATGCAACTTCAATGATGTCTTATATTTTTAGAACCTGGTGAACATGAAAAAATAAGTAATATAGCTCTTCATTTTGTCCCAACGGTTTGGCATTTGTCTGTCTAACGGTGTTTATTTCTGTTATCTGGTGTTATGGACACGGGCAATATGCAGAATGAGGGCAGTGTAATTTTACTGTCAACAGGTGGACTGAAAGCAGTAAAACTTATTTTAATAGGTTCCAAGCTAGAACGGATTCTTGTGGTTAGGGCCTTGTTTCCTTCCAGGGGGGGTTGCTGATTGTCCACAGTTCAGAGGGGGGGAGACTTGATCTGCTGCGCTTTTGGGAAAATCTTCTGCTGGGAGGAAGACACACACTTTTAAAACAGATAAAGGTCTCTGGCAGCCGCTCGCTTTTCGAATGGCTTCAGAAAGAAAAAAACCAAACCACTCAGAGGGTTAAATTTTCCAGCCGAGTTATATCCATCCGATTTGCTTCTTTCCATTTTCGAATTTCCCTCCTAACAATCTTCTATCTCCCCCGCTTTGGAATGTGTGCCCCATATTATGAAACACTGGTTTAATTATTATGGCAAAGAAGAAAATAAGAGCTCTGCTGTAATTTAATTACAACAAAAAACAGACAATTATGTCTCGTCGTTCACCTTTCCGAAGGATGCAACGAGAAAAAAAAAAAAAACAGTGGGTTAAGAGCATTAGTAGGGCAAGGTGATTTTATTCCTAATTCAATTCTGTAGTTTGCATAAAACATTTTATCTCGCAATTCAATATTAAAGAAGATTGTAAGAGTTAGAGACGGTAGCGAGTTGCGGTACTTAGGAGGAAAATTTGAAGTTAACCATTGATGGCTATTGCAACAACAATGATAATTTAGGTTCAGTGGAATTTAACACATCATTCTTTCGACTAGTGTCAACCGCCTGAGGAATGTGACAATGTTTCTGTGCAGGTGCGGTGGTGACAAAGCGTGGAGGGGCAGAGTCTCAAAGTTGTCCGCAGAGGCGACGATACTTGCTGAGACCAGACAGACCACAGGTTTAAAAAGAGTTGATTGACAATGCCGCCGACGTGATGTGGGAACCGGACAATTCAGAGTAAATCAAGCGTGATTTGATGGACGAGGGCAACATTTACCTTGTAGGAAGAGTGCTAACGATGGAGAAATAATGGTGGAATTTTTGCAGGTGGTGGAACACGCCATCTACTAATGAGGAGACCCGGATCGTGACATAAACGGGGATTGATGTCTGAGGGCAGCTGAGAGTTGGATTCCTCACCTACGCTGGTGAGCGTTAGGTTGGCTTCGAATCGAGACTGCAGTACCCCATCAGGATTGCGAGTTCTGATATTTTTTTACGGATAGACCCGGTCCGGGGCTTATCTCGTAGGAGTTTACATCAAACTCCGGGACTTATTTCATTTTTTCCAGCGCAGTGCAGGTTGGTTTCGAGAAGTTAATTACTGACCAGAGTTGCAGTTCCTCCCTTCGAGGTCATTTCTATTGATTTTTTTGTACATAAGCATTCTAATCTAGAAAATGTGTATAACAAATGTATGTAGACAATCTAGCTGTAATAAATTCGGAAAGACTACTCATTGTCTGCATTCGCCCTGAATTTTCTCAGCCATAAAACCGCGGCCAATGGCGCAGACATTACAATATCCATCAATATTTCTAATCACCTTCTCTTACCTATCCTTCCCATGGGTCATCTTCTAGTAGAAAATCTCCATCTGAACGGCCTTGGAACTGAGAGAGATGAACAAATTTTGCAGAATGGTGTAACGAATGACAATCACACTTATGAAATTTTTCAGGAAACATATAAGAAATTTGGTGATAAATGGTCATATAAGAGCAGATACTCATCTATGTTAAGGCCCGACATTAACCAATGTCCTTAAAGTATTGTTGTTTCCATGAAAATTTGCAAGGATTTAACTGTAGAAATTTGGCATGATTCTGTGATGTTAAAGACGAAATTCACCATTTTATATTGGCAGAACATAATAATGTGATCGATGGACAAACTTTGATAGCTTGTTGAGTTGGTGAGCTACATTTAAAACCAAACGATGTCAAGTCAAGCGAGAAAATAGAAATGCAATACATTTGATAAAAAAGATGTATATTCTCAACAAGATGACAGTGATAAGACTTTATTCTTCAGTGCAATAACTGAACAACTAAAATTAACATAATCATCTAAGCACATTTATTCTATGAGTTTCTTTCAGCAAAAAAAATATTATTTTTTTACATCCTGCTGCTTATAGTTTTATACGTAGTTCAAAAACTTTTAATTTTACCTCATCCTGTAGTACATTAAAAAATTATTGAAATTAAATTGAAAAAATTGGCGTTTTAGCGGGCTCAAGCAGTGTCTACTAACAATCACATTATGTACCTTCGAAAAAAAGAATGAAATGTTATCTCCCCCCATGAAAACTTATCTGCCTTCTTATAGGTGAAATTTATGTAACCGGGGTCTAAATTATAAGTGGGAGTGAAAAACTTAGAAAAGCAGAAAATGCTAATCAACAAGCTATCACTCATTCAAGCATTCAATAACATCTTTATTTTCAAAATATAAAGAAATAGTTGCCTTAGTTCCCAAGGAAGAATCAAACAGCTGATGACCTTTATTGCCAAACCTCTGAACGTCTATTAACCGTTAAATGACTGCAAGTATAATGTTTTATGTTTAATTTCTGACAAAAATAGAATTAATAGAACATGTTCAATTGTGATGTCCCCAATGAAACTTTGTAAACTGCATCAGCAATACGTAACTGAACGAAGTAACAGGTATATTTCCCCTCTAAAACTAACATAAATGCCAAACACTTACTTTTATATTAGTTAATCCATTAAAATCCAGCGAATTCCTTTAAGAAAACGCACACACTTACATACACAAACAACAACAAAAGGAGGCTTTACGATGTGACGTCACAGTAGTCTAAATTCCTGAGTGTTATGGCCTGGAGAGGAAAGACTATTGCGTAAGTCTTATACGCACGGCTTCGTCTAATCCCGAACCCAGAATAATAACTAGTCAGAAGAGCAGTATAAAATTGACTTACCCATTTCAAAAAACTTACAAGAGTCCGAAACCGACATAAATAACTGCAAACTGCAAGTACAGATGAATAAATGTAGATGGCAGTCGTCGTTGTCCTGAAGCCAGCGTCCTGGGTCACCACTGTAGTTGTAATAAAACATAATATAACATAAGAAAAAAATTTAAAGAAAGTTAAAGTAAATAATCCAAGTCAAGATGTCGACATTGCACAGATGAGTAAAAGAGAATTCCAAAAAGATGACGCACATATTTTTTTATATTACTTCTGTTTTTACGCTGGCGTGAGATGAAAAGAGCACACAGAAATGAAGCTATTGCGACAAACTAAAGCTGGAAGCTAGCAGTTTCGTCATAAGTATGTTCTACACAAGAAAGTAAACTTTACAGTGAATGATAAGGAAAAATTAAAAACAGAAAGAGATTTCATCAAAATTTAAATTTACCTGAGGCATTCCCTCATTGTATCAAAGGCATTTCCGACACATGTCATCTGGACATTTTTTGAGAAAATTGATTAGCGTATTTAAAAGTGGAAAATATTTTTTGTTTATCAAAAATATGTTGGCATCAAAACGAAATCGCAAAAAATAAGGCACAGAAAGCATTACTGTAAAGAAAGTAAGCCACAATGAATGCATATGAAAAAATCCTAAACATTCATTAAAATTTAAAATATATAATGAATGTGGTTAAAATTCCAATTTGACAATCAGCACCTTACACTTTTACGAATATGTTTTAACGATCACCTTTTGGATTAAAAAATCATATTCTACTTTATAGTACACTAATAAAGGCGTGTTTTTAAAACTTTTTTTATTTTTATTATTGAAATTTAGTTTGCGGTAGATTAGACATTGGACAATATTATATAATGGGCTGGAAAAAAGAAATATTTCTTAATCAAGCCGAGACTCCAAAGCAATATCCGTGCTGAAATCAAACAAGTTTTATCAAACTCATGAAGTGATTTATTTCAAATTTTCAAAACTAAATCTCCAGTTTTTTTTCATTTCTATATATATTTAGAACTAGACGAAGCAAGCATAAAAATTGAGAATTATCCATCTTCGCCAGTTAAAAAATCATCTATGATGATGGTTTTCTTTTTTTGTTCGAATTACTATAAAAACTATTTATGAAGCAGAATAGATTAGATTTGAATCCAATTGAAAAAAAAACTATCAAAAATTAGAATTCGGTTTCCAACTGCTAAAGAAAGCCAAACGACAGTATAATAACAATTAATAGGGTTATGCTATAAAAAATTGCAAATCTATTACTTAATGGATTTAACTTATCTCAGATACGTTGATTTGCATATTTATACATTTCATATTTAATACATTTATTTTAAATAAAACCATAATTGTGTTCTTATAATATTTGGACAGAATTTTTTTCAAAAGAAATTTATCTTTCCAATAAATACAATAAAATGTTACTAAAATGCACATAAAAAATAGAACAGAATTTAAATATGATTAATTTGAATATTAAAATAACAGATTTTGTTTTATAAAGAAAAGAACTGAATAATATAATGAAATGTTACTAGAAATAATTTTTAATAAAATATTTCGGAAAATTTTTAAACACAAAAAACTTCTGGATTTCGAATAGCTTCTAAAAATACAGCACCAGAGTTCATTCTCAAAGTTTCTACTCGCATATCAAGACGACAAAAATGGAGGAAATATATGCCATGAAATGAGGTAATATTGTACCAGATGGGGGTAAGAATGTAACAACAAGTTTTTATGTTTACATGCACACTTCACTGACTAACATTGAAAGCCAGAAGTCCATAACCATTACGATAATTGGTGGTAGCCCTAGAAATCGCTCTGTGAGCAAATGAGTACACATAAATTCAAAAAACCCTGTTGGCACAATCTCACTACGGTACTTTAAGAAGAACATTTTACTTACTAAAAAATCCGTAAAATAAAATCTGTAGCTTAAATTTTTGTAAGAAATCAAAAAGTCACTAACTTCCCAGTTGTAAAGACATGATGCTGAAGGTATTGGATTTCTAAGAATAGTAATTTTCCCAAAGAATTTAAGTATTGCCAGCTAAGAATTTCTATATTGATTTTTTAAGTCATACGCACAAAAAAGAACAAGTTATACAAGTTGGATTTCTTGCGATCGAAAATAAAAACTGCAACTAATTGGCCAGGTAGTTGTTATATGTATAACTAGAAAAATGCATCAGAAAAGAAAATTTTAAACAAGCTTTAAAAAGCTGAAAGAATCTACAGTTTAACTTAAAATTATTCGGTATGTTTATTTTTCTTTTAAAACATTTTAAAATCAATTTTTAAAAAATCGAGCGTTTAAGGGTTAAATTATTTTCATCAATAAGTTGCGACAGCTTTATATTAAGTAGGATTTTATTGGGATGTTTAGGCGTTTCATGTAAAGAAATATTTACAACGGATTCAATTAAAATAAAAAGCATATTTTCTAAGAAACTACAATACAATCACTGAAATTTGTAACAATGCTATTCTAGTTGCTTTCCACTGTCTCTTGAATAGATTGAGTGTATAAAAAAGATGCATCATTATGAACAATATGTAGCTTTGAAAGAGTGAAATTAAAGGTATTACAAGAAATTTTAATCAAAATGATACATTTGATTTCTGTTAATTTAAAACTTGCTGATATGCCTTGAACATGACATTTTAAAGATTTAAATTAGTGATAATCCAACAAAATTTGAGCAAGATTAGTACTTAAATTTTGTATTTGCTTTGTGTGCATTTAGCCTTTCCGGTAAGATTTAATTATGGAATGGTGCTTTGTATAGCAGGAAACCAATGACAAGCTATACTCGTAATTTTACCGGAAGGGGCTAAGCAAGTTTATCAGCCTTGAACATAAATTAATATCGATTTGACAGTATTTCTGATATAAAAAAAACTAATTTTATTCATTACTGTAAAATCTCTTATTATGCAGGGTGTCCGGGAATTGTTGACACTGTTAAAAAATTAATACAAATAAAAACTAATAATGTTTCAACTACGATTTTTTAAAAATGAGAGCGCATTTTAAGAAGTTTTTTTCAGATAATTTACACGAAAATTTTCAAAAATTTGTTTAGAGCCATTATCTGCGAAAATATTGAAACTGGAAGAAAATCAAAAGTATGTATTTGTAGGGAATATTGCGCTCTTTAATTTGCTAATTCCCATGCAGTGTGAAAACTGAAGAATTTTCGAGATATTCAAGAAAAATCAAAAAAAAAAAAAAAAAATAGAAAACACGCATGGAAATCTGCCACCAGTGACTGAAACTGAACTATCTAATTAGATGACCCCTTCTCTACTATAGATAAGAGATGGCAGAGAAGGGCTCATCTAATTAGATAGTTGAGTGCCAGTCACCGGTGACAGATTTCCATTCGCAATGGCTACCGATCATCAGAAGCCAATGCCCATTATCTGGTTTCTTTTTCTAAAGTTTTTCTTGAATATCTCGAAAACTCTTCAGTTTTCACACAAAAGGGGAATTAACAAATTAAAGAGCGTAAATTTCCTTACAAATACATGCTTTCATTTTTCTTCCAGTTTCAATATTTTCGCAAATAATGACTTTAGACAAATTTTTGATTTCCAGTAATTTACGACCCCCTACAACACTGAAACGGCGTGTCACCTATCTGAAATTTTTTTTTTTAATGAGCTCTCATTTTTTAAAAAAATCGTATTTGAAACATTTAGTTTTCAAAAATTAATTTTTGAAAAGTATCCAACAATTCCCGGACACCCTGTATATTATAGATATTGTGTAGCTGGAAAATCTGTCCTTAGATGTATATGGTTTTGACGAAAACCATAAAAAATTATGAATTAAATTTTCTGGTTATCTCGGTGAGATAAAATTGGTGATTATTACATACATGCGAATAGATTTTAATTTAATGCAACTTTTTTTCCTCTCTTCTATCAACTGCATTTTTAAATTTGACCCCAATCGTACGAAAACACAAGGCAGGAAGAATGAAAAATTCCAGATACGAAACAATATTTACGGTCAAAACCAAAATCGCAGTAGCAATTAAACAAAAAGCAATTGTCATAACCTGCGAAATAAATTTCTAAAATACTAGTTTATTTTTCAATTCTACTCCATAAAACCAAGATAAAAGGAGTTTTTTCAACGAATCGATAGTTCACAACTGGTTTTCTGACAAGGGGAGTGCACGACTTGGGAAATTCAGTTAGGGATGGGTTACTGGTTTATTAATAGTATACCTTTAGGGTGTTCATCCATTAAAATGCTAAAGCTCAATGGCTAGCTAATTGGGAGAAAATGGCCCTCAAACTTTCGGCATAGCTTATATACCAGTAAGTTGTCACCGTTCTTGAAGCGCGAATAGCATGGACGGTATTGTAGTGGCGTTTAAACTTTTTGTCCAGGGTTCGATCCCGCCTCCGTTTTCTTTTTTGAAAATATTTTTTAAAATTAATATTTAATTAAATTAAAATTTTATAAACATATTTTATTAAATATTAATAATTTTTAAGCATTACATAATTTTTTTATTCATATGATATATCAATCATAGTCGTAATTTAATTTTTAAGCAGTTAAATAATCATAAAAACAGTTTTAATGATGTTAAATAATAAGTATAATTATTATTATCATTATATGCCATTAAAATTTTTGAATGATTCTGTTAAAGTAATTACAAAATTTCCGTTCTAGTGGAAATCTTCTTTACGGAACAGGTTTTGACAGAAAAAGAGAGAGCAGCCGTTAAACCTTTGAATACAGAGAAAGACGGTGTAAAATCTGAAGTTTCTTTCCCAATATATCTATGAAATAAACTTACACCATTTATTAATTATACAATATGTCAAAATATTCTTTTATTTCTAATATTTTTATGAGATGTTCTTGTATGCAAATAAAAATTAATAAATGTCGGAAAATTTTAAAAATTTACAAAGGGAAAAAAAATCTTCATGAAATTCTTTAACGATGAAAGCACTATTACAATTATCCAATGAGTACATCTATAATTAGTTATTATTTAGTACCATTATATTTGTCTTTATAATTAATTATTATTTTCTTTTTTGTAAATAATTTTTGAAATTAATAATTTCAAATTAAATTAATAATTTAGAAATATTTAATTTAAAATATTATTCATTTGATTGAAAAATAACTGCTTATTTATATGATCCTTGAATTACAGTTATAATATAATTTTAAAACAGTTAAATAATTATAAATACATTCTTTCCCGACCAAAACCAGTTCCGTAAGGCTAGATAGGAAATTTTTTAATTGTTTTAACGGAATCATTCAAAAGTTTTAATGACATATAATGAGAATAGTAATTATACTTATTATTTAACATCATTAAAATTGTTTTTATGATTATTTAACTGTTTAAAAATTAAATTATGACTATGATTGATATATCATATGAATAAAAAATTATGTAATGCTTAAAAATTATTAATATTTTAATAAAGATGTTTATAAACTTTTAATTTAATTAAATATTAATTTTAAAAAATATTTTCAAAAAAGAAAACGGAGGCAGGATCGAAGCCTGGGTAAATGCTTTGCACGCCAGTAACTATACCGTCCACGCTATTCGCGCTTCAACAACGGTGACAACTTGCTGGTATATAAGCTATGCTGAAAGTTTCTCCCAATTGGCTGGCCATTGCGATTTAGTATTTTAATGGATGAACACCCTAAAGGTATACTATTAATAAACCAAGTCCCATCCCGAACTGAATTTCCCAAGTCGTGCCCTCCGCTTGTGAGTGAAAAGAGGCATTCTTAGAGTGAGTGGTTTGAAGGATTTGGCTTCTCTTCATTTTTTTTTACTCAGGATCAAATCGAACATGTTAGTACTTAAATCAATGGCTTTGTTTCGGATTGTAAGTTTTTCGAGACATGTCATTGCATGAAGCTTATTAATATTACTTGTAAAGGAAATCCAGATTTTCTGTCGCTTTTTTTATTCTTAATTTTTGCATTGTGTTTTATTTCGATGAATTTTCAGTGTTACAAATCATGCGAAAATAAAACATATCTATGAAAAATATTTTAAAACTATAGTATTTTTCATAAATTATTGTAAATAATTTTAAACTAAGGATAAAAATTAAGACAAATAAATTTATATTTTTTAAACTTTATATATTATAATTTAATGGATCTGATTCTCACTATTGTTTCATGATATTATTAAAAAATATACGAAACTGTAGCTATAACCTTTGGAGCTTCAGAAAACATTGAATTAAAATATGCGTTCTCTCGTCAAATAAGCATTATATTACAAAAAAAGAATCAACTACAATTATAATAAAGCTTCGATATGAAGATAAGAAAGTAATAATTTTAGAGATATTCAGTTAAAACAATAATAGAAAATTTCCGAAATTCAAGAATTGATAGTTTGCTTCCAAAAAAAGTCATCTTATTCTTCTGCTATGTAACTGCTATTTAAAATGATAAACTTGATGAGTTCTAAACAAAAAATCTACTCATTGGTTGGAAAAGGATATACAAATTAAAAAATGTTCAGATTTTCGATTTAGCTGCTTGTTCCTGGAATTTTGCAGGTGGGATCTAATTTTCAGAGAGGAAACACATAAAATTCTCCCTATTTTTTTAACAAATAAAATCGCATGCATTTATTAAAATAAATATTACGATATTTTTAGTGTTCAATATTTTCTGTGATTTAAAGCGTACCAGTTTGCCTGGTATCCGACCTTCAAAAATGATAAAAATTCTCCTTTGGTTGAGTTTAACATTAGAACGACGGAAGCGGTCATTTTGACCTGAAATGAATTTCAAACGCTCACATTTCTTTTTCCTTCGATTTCTTATTGATTCATCGACTTTTCCTAATTTATTGATAAAGAACATGTAAAATAGAAATTATTTGTTTCCTCTCGTTATTATTGGCACTATAAATGTTTATACCTAGAAAGACTGACTGCGGTCATTTTGACCGCTAAGCTAACATCATACCCTATGTTGTTCTTTCTACCCTATCTACTCCATTTTTTATTTTGTTTGCTGTGTTGTTTTTTCTACACTTTTAATGTTTCGTTTTGTGACGATGATTTGATGAGAAGAAATATAATGGAGGGGGTGGAGTGAAAATTTCAATTCTCAGCTATTCTCTTTGAGCTATAAGCACCTGCTTTATTAAAATGGGCGATATTCATTTCTTTGGATATTCTTTGCCTGTTCGGTCCTGTATTTTCTCTCACGATGTCACGAAGAACCGCTTGTAAACGAATGCAGTCGGAAAAAGAAATTTTACAAATGTTGCTAAATTTATCTGAAACCGATTCTGGTTCTGATTAAAAACTCGATTTATCACAAGATGCATATATTCCTTGGAATGAAAGTAAACCAACTTCATCGGACGAATGTTTTATGGAAATTGCACAAAGAGATTTCTCCTCTGAATTAGAAAATGAGGAAAATTCATTTACAAATATCAATTCACAACACGCAAGAAGTGCCTGAATGTTTCAAGCTCAAAAAGTTAGAACTATATTCAAGCAAAATTCTCAAGCACGATAATATTACTCTGACAGAATATCAAGGAAAGACGAACAAAAAAGTTCAATTGCTAGGCATTCTTCATCCTAAACTCGAAGTTGAATGTAATGTAAAGAAGACTCCTGAGGATTATTAAATTTTATAGCTCGACTAAATACGGCGTTGATATACTTGATCAGATGGCGAGAAAGTATTCAATTAAATCCGCTTTCCGACGATGGCCGACACAAGTTTTTTTTCAATATCCTCGATCTGCTATGAATGCTTAGGTAATTTACAAGGAAGTTATTGGTACAAAAATCAAGCGTCGTGATTATATTTTGAATTTAGCTGATGAGGTGATTTATGTTTCCTCTATGACATCTACGCTTTCCGATTTCACTCCAGGTACAGATGATGAACCCATTGCCTCAAGCAGGAAGCACAAGCAATGTCAAATCAACCGATGTCGTAATAAAATTCTGAACATTTGTTGTGATTCCAAAAAGTCAGTTTGCGATTCTTGAACAAGCAAAGTGATAAAGCTGAGGGTTTGTAGAAACTGTAAAAACGAATAATGTAAGTTAATCAATTTGCAATATTTATATTTTCAAATGTATATATTTTTAAAGTTATCATATGAGATATAGATTTAAAATATTTTGTGTAATTCGAAGAAATTTCTTATGTGCTTGTATTAATTGCATTTTATTAATAATTGATTGCATATATATTGCATCTTCTCGAACATAAAAAAAATATGAAACAAAGAAAAGTGATGAACGGAAAATTTATGTGAAGAAAATGTAAAATTTAATAACAAAATGCATTAAAAAGCTTGTTTTAGCAAACAAATCTTGAAAATAGAGTTGTTTCTGGTCAATAAAAGTCAGCGGTCAAAATGACCGCACCTAGTCTTTCTAATTATACGAAACACGCCGTCTTTCTAGTGTTAATAATCTGTTTATTTATAATAAAATATATGTAATTCACGACTGATTCATGCGTTAATAATCATTAAATAAAATGAATCACGTGTATCGTTACCTTTGTGCAACTTAAAGGTTTTCAGGTAGCTGGATTTTAACTAGAAGCATATCACAAAAACTTTCCTAAAAGTTAATACACACTTTTTGGAGAACTTAAATCTTTATATCAATATATTCTTCGAAGTATTCAGTAGAGTATCGTCACCGAAGTATTATTGTAGTATTGTATTGAAATAAATTCTCAGACATCAACTATTTGTATATATAGCAGCTGGTTCTTATCGATAAACTATTTCCAAAATATTTTATTTGAGGAGAGACCAGAACTGAAATTTTTTGCCATAAAGCAAAACGCATCAAAACATTTTTCAATATCGCATTGGAAGTTAAATTTATCAGAAAACTACGCATTTGAATGGTGCAAGAGATTTTAAAGGCGCATAAAGATAGAAGATGACAAGGGCTCTGGCCTCTTAAGCATGCCTATTGCATATACCAATGTAAGAGTTGTTTTAAGGAATTATTGAAAGGGAACAGTCAAAAATAAAGTTTACCAATGATTAATAAATTACCAGCATGATTAATTCTTTAAAAAATGCACGGTTCACAGAATTGCCGGCAGACAGGATTTTTACTGATAGTGTTTGGACAAATTCCCCATAAAATTGAATTACGTGTAACGTTAGAAGTTTTTTTTCTATTTGATTTTTCCGTCTAAGTTATAAGTCAACAATATAGTAATAAGGCAAATTTTCAAGCTTGTCCCTTAAAAACAATAAAATTAACTGACACAGGGACTTTAACTGCACGAAATGAAGAAAAGATAACACCTGGATGATATTCGGATAAAATTGAAACTTTTAGAGTTTTTATAACTAAATCATGCAGAATTCTTTATTCTACAGTTTAATTTGAAAATGCATTTTGAGTTTTACAAGCTTCCTGATGTGGAAAGATGGCATTCCAATACTTTGCTAAAATTGAATAATTTTAAAAAATATGAAGAATTGACAATATTGAAAAAAGAGAAACATCACTTTGAAATATATACTATACGAGTTAATTATTTCCGTTCTGAAAATAAATACATTATCAAGTTTAGGGGTAGAAAATCTTTAACAAGAAAGAAATTGAAATTTATCTTTAACAAGTTACCAAATACATCTCTCAGTCTCACATTCATTATGTAGATTATACTATTTGAAATTCCAGCATTCTTAGCGCAATAGCGATGCAAGTTTCTAAACTTTCAAAAATAAAAATATATAGTTTTTCACCTAAAATATTCTAAAACTCTATTCTGTATACCATATTACATAACAAACTAAAACTTTCAGTTGATGTGACAGAACGCCACTTTTTCTGTTTTTGTAAGATTCATGCAAAGTATTCACGAAAATAATACGGACATCAGAAATCGTAATAGAAAACTGAGCGTGTCAGAAAAGGAATAAACTGTTTTTCTTTGGAGTAATCGATTAGAAAAGTGGGATGCCCGTATTGAGGTTTTTCTTTTGTTGTTTGATTTCTATTCTTTTGTTCTCTATTTTTGTAATCAGACAAGAGAAGTCCCACAAGTACTAGACGATCCTTTTTTTCGGCTTTCTTTATCTAGAGTGGGTCTGTTTTGATCGGTATAGTGACTTTTCCGTACATATACGTTTCCGTACAAGTCGTAAAACTGTCCATCAGCGTTCTTTTCACAGACGGTTTTGCAACTGATAGGAGCAAGTTTCGGTAGTGGTTCCAACACATTAAACATTATCTTTAATCGTGACATTTGGCGAAATTTGACGCATGGGATGATATTTCTTCTCATATATAATACTAGTAGGATGCCAGGCGTTGCTCGGTCTTTTCAGCATCAAAACTTTACGGGGGACTAGAAACATGCTATTTATATAAGACTGAAAAATACGAATTGAATGGAAATTGAAATTTATGCGAAAATGCTTTACCTTTTTCAACGTCTTCTTTTGAAATAAAGCATTTTAATATTAAGTATTTTGGCCTAAATTTCATAATTCTAGGTCTGGCAATCTGCCTTGTAGAGTCTCGAGACACAGACAGATATATAGAAATACACACACCTCATTCTCCTTTATTATTAGTAGAGATTTCATTATGCAAAATATGCATTTGATTTCATCATAAAAATGACGCGGCACATTTTACATCTAGAAGCATAACTAAATTAAAATATATAAATAAATAATTAAACATTAAGAACCATGACCTTGAGGTTACTGAATATATTTATTAAATTATCTTAGAGGATCTGTTTAACACTTCACAAGAAAATTAATGAAACGAAAAAGTAAAATCCATTTGAAAAACATCTTAGCCTTCAATAATAGAAGAAGAAACAAGATTATTAAATATTTTTATTAAAAATGAAAATGGTTTGAATTTCAATGCAACAAGGAAAAGTATTGTTGAAAATTATGTATAAAAATATATTTTGAAATTTAACAAAATAAGGGGGAAAATTACACTACCACTAACTAGAATCATTAACAAGGTAATTTTTTTGAATTTCAGATGATTCAAATATGTGTGATAATATTTACGGAAGTTATGAAGGAAAAACGCCACAATTTTGCTTAATGTTTAATTAATTAATATTTCAAAATGCCTCTCTGTGGTGCATCTTCCCACTTTTCAGAGTATATCTGTGCGAAAATTGATAGCTCTAGGTTTGTCATGTACAGCACCAACAAACACACCCACACATATGCTTTTATTACTAGTAGAGATGTTTTGCGCTTTCAGCTTACTAAAAATTATATGAATTCATAATTAAATTGTAATTAGTTTATAGAACGAAAAGAATGCTATTAAAATTATGGCCTAACCAGCTGGTCGCCGGAACCGGCTAATATTATATAAAAATGTGAATAGTTAAAGAGCATATATTTTTGTATGAAAAATAAGAAGGTTTTATTTTTTGTTTCAATCCCTTATTCACATTCACTAACATGATTTCAAATGATTTAGTTTTTCAGTTGTATTTTCATAAAAATTAAGGAGAAAACTATGCGAATTAAGAATTTCTATACATTTAGGCTGTCCTATCATATTTCATTAATATGTTAAATAATTCATAAAAGTTCTCTCAGAAATATTTAAGAGACTCTTAAACATCAAACACTTATCACGTCCAGAGAAATTTTCTCTTTTTTTTCTGTCTGCTCGCCAAACATACTTGCTAAGACCCAGAATTTCTAGCAAACCTACCCTAACCCCTCTTGTGGGATGGGCTACAGAAGATTTATTGCGCCTTAATGAGTTGTACGGAAACGTATATGTACTCAAATGTCTTACAATCGTTTTGATCCATTTTTTTCTTGAGTTTTACGTGAGCTCAAACAAAATGACAGTTTTTGTATGTCGTATACACTCATCCACACATCAAGAGTCATGTCTTGAGCTAAGAACATATCACACTTACTGTGATATGCTTTTGATCATCAAGAACAGGAAATATGTCTCTCATTCCTTGAAAGAAGAAATGGGAAACAGCTGTAGAAACCCTTTTTTCACTTTGATCATTAAATCATTAATATGCTTTCTGTAAGTAGTTATTAATCAGCCTATTATCTCTTTCTAAATAAGTATATATTATTATGAAACGATTTTTGCGAAGCTGATGTAGCTTTATTATTGTATTTGCATTTTAACAAAAGCTTCCATATAATGAATCTTTTTCTTTATATATTTTAATTATAAACGTGAAATCTTTCGAACATCATATTATAATGTTTTTAGTTTAAAGATCTTGAGTGAGATTTTCGTATTTTTTTTACGTCTACTTGAACACAGATGAAGTACCTTTCTAGTATGTCATAGACATTGATTCATACCATAGTAGCCAAAGAAAACGGACTAACTTTTTTTATTGGATTTTATACACGAAGCTGAGGCAATTACTTAAAAGATGACGCAATAGCAAAAACGATGAGGCAATCATGCGTTCCTATTGCACAGCGATCAAAATCACCTTCTTCTCAACAGTATTATTTACCCAATCCAGTGTCGTATCAACCAGGGGGCAAGGGGGTATTGATGTACCAGGCGCCAGTCTTGGGGGCACCATGGAGGCAAAATGTTAGTGGGATGATGGCACTTTTTAAAATAAATATAATAAGAGGGCGAAAAAATATTTCCATACTCTGGGCGCCATTTACCCTTGCTAAACCACTGATGACGACTTCAGGAAGTTCAATGGCAATTACTGACGGTCACGTCGCTGCCTGCTAAATTGACGACCAAAGAGAGATCATGAAAAATAAAACCCGAAATTCTTAGAATGTGTGGGAGAAAGTGGCCCCCAGATGTCAAACGGTTAAGAGTCGAGATAAGGAATTCTACGAACTTCAATCGCTAACGCTGGTTGCAAATGAGGGATCGGTCAAAACTAATAACATTAAACGAATAATTTTGTGTACATTTGAATACGTTGATTCGGGCCAGAGGTTTTTGATAATATAAAGCGAATAATAATAATTTTATTATCATTAACCGCGATCCCATTAAGCATAGTCTACTGTATATGCAAAAGAATCTAGATTTTAAAGTAACTGTCTATTTGATATGGTAGATCTTGAAACTGAAATGACTATAAATGAAATAAAGGCTCAAATAGCCATAATTTTATATGTTATTTGTTTTGTTCATCTAACAAAACAAATAACATATTAAAAGCACAATTTTATATATTAAAATATTGCTTAGATTATTTTAAAAACAAAAGGACAGTTTCATAGATTAAAAATATTTTATTGCCATAAAGAAATGCAATTCATAGTTATAAAATATATTCTAGCCTATAATTGTCATTTTTTCTCACAAAATATAAAATCACATGTCTTTTCAATCAAGACATGCTAGGGATGAGAGAGTGAAAGGCTAAGAATAGCTCGAATCTCATGAAAGGCAGGATCGCGAGTAAAAATGAATTTAAAAAATTCATTTCTAATTATCTTTAAATATGCATTAAGAGAATTTCTATTTAAATAATTGTTTGTAATTTTAAAAGGCAATTTAATGAAAATTTGTGCTTGGATCCTTTTCGCTGAATCACAGGTGATTAACAGAATTGAATTTCTTACACTGCAAATATTTGTTTTCAGTAGGATTAAATATTCAAGGTGAATGTCTTGAAAACTGTTCACCAATATATATATTAATTAGATTTAGACACAAAGTAGTACTGATTAAAATTCATTTTAGTTCGAAATATATATCAGGCAAAAGTTTTTATTAAAATGCCGGAAAAGTGGTTTTCGATGTAATTTGAAATTTCTTTCACTAAATTTTAAAATTATAAGAATGAAAACTTTTAGGAAAGCCACAGGAAAAGAAATTGATAATTAATATCTATCATATGTTTCCTTGTTTTTTTAATCACACTGAGGTATTCCTGGATGTTTCCAAATACGTTACGTTGCTTCCATTGCGATCTAGTCACTGGGCGAGTGTTACATGAATCTTTAAGAAAGAAATAGATTCGACATATAGCTTAGAAAAATAAATCGAAAATTTGACAACTGTTTAACATTTTTTTGAACTACTTTAAGATTTGTCCTTACATGAGATTTAAGTAAGTAGAGAACCTTTAGATACTTATTAAGTGGATATAATTATTAAAATTACATTATTAATTCTAGTTTCTTAAAATATAATGCTCAATGCAATGACATCAAAAGAACACCAGAGAAAAAATCACCCTAGTGTGAGTGGTAGGGATCGAGGAAGCAACTAGAGGTTCCAGAACTTTCTTGGTAAATCTCGCACTTTGACACCAAAAAATATGGGCGCTTCATCTGACAGATTTGATGCACCCGACGGAAGGTTAAAAAGATAATGCAATGTTGGAGTATAATGTCTGCGACGAAATATTTTCAATAAAATCATATGTACTTTCGTGATTTTTAACACGTTCACTGACACCTAGCTTATGTTATTATGTTATTTGCTGGGACACCTAAGCTGCTTGAATAGCATTTAGTGTACAAAAATGTGCGGCCTCTTTGCGTTTTAGCTTGTCGCGAACTTGGACGAGATATCACGCGTTGTCCCAAAAAGTAGAGCGGCATATGCCGCTTTGTCCACGAACATGTTAAATTGTTAGGACTATTTGCATTTTATGTGAGAGTAAAACTTCGCATATATGATAGTTGTAACAGTATTTTCCACAAAAATAATTTACAAAATATATCTACAATAAAAAATATTAACTTATGGATAAAATCCCTAAAATGAATCCAATAACTGAGTTTTGAATAAATTTTATTTATTATGATGAAACTGTTAAAATTATATCTGAATTTATTCTGTTAAAATTTTTAAATTTCAGTCTCGAAGGCAGAAAAAAGGTAAAGTTTCAATCCCCTGGAAAGAAGGAAAACTCAGAACTAAATAAGGGTGTACATTTGATTGAAAAGAAACTTAAAAATGCAGTTAGAAAAACATTTGTCTCAAAAGAAACACAAGACAAAAAATATGTTTTTGGAATGGTTATAAAACTATTTGTTCAAAGCCTCGTTAATATTTTTAAAAATCATTCCTAAGTATTTTTAGAATCTACACCGCATCACCACGGCAAAAATATTAAAATAATCAAGTAAATTAATCATTAAACTGTGTTTTATCGCGTCTTTCTGGCAACATTTTCAATTACTTCACCAATTCTTAAAAACACACTGTGTGTTAAAAAATGTGTTACTTTTTCAACCCCTTTACGGTAGCTCCCTTCATATTGACGTGCACCAAATTATCGCATTTTTATACTTTTAAATTGAGATTTAATGATTAATTAGCTTTATAATTTGAACAAAAATTACGTAGAATCCATAAGCATCTCAAGTATTCTATGCCTTCTTAGATGAATGAAAGCTACAGCCCCTTTCCAAAACAAAAGGATCATCTTATGGCACCACCCAGCCAACAACATCAGCCAGTATGGTTCCGCAGCGTAGCTAACAATTCAATATCAAGAAGGAAGATGCATAATTTGCTCCACTTTCTCCAAAGAAAAACCAGTCTTTTCCGTCCAGATCCCAATTAATTGTTTTTTTTCTTTCCTACAATAGTCTTCTCAGTTAAGTCCAATGCTATCGTCCCATTCCCACAATCCTGGCCAACATTTTCAGAAATAGCAACTTCTGTAACCAAACATCCTCTTCCTCCTGAGATGAGGGAATTTAAAACCAACCAAACTTCAAATATCCATCCTGCGTCCTCATCTCCATCCTTTTCTTTGGCGATGGAAGGTCTCGTTTCACGAGTTCAACATTCAACTTCGCCTCCTCTTCAGCCCATCATCCCCTAATGAACTCCGAACTGCTTTAATCGTTCTTTCAGGACTTTCTTCCAAGATCCACCGTGTTTCTCCTTCTTCAAATAGAGTTCCATCAGCTAACTCTTCTTCAAAATCGAACTTATTAAAACAATGTGTGGCCCATCTCTCTGTTTTTGTGTACATTTTTATATTATTTTTATTATTGTATTAATTTGTTTTTCATCTTTTCCTTTCATTTTTAGTTTTTGAATGTATTTTTTACTCTTCGTATAGTTTTTCTCATTGCATTTAGTTTTTATTATTGTCCAGTTATTTCATGTATAACTGTATTATTTTGTGTTTTTTCAAAGTTTTAATTTATTCTGTGTTACCAAAATATTTTTATAATGTATAGCACAATAGCAATCCTTCCTAATGCTCCTCTAAACATTTGTAGAAACTTGTTGCGTTTTTAATTAGGCAGGGTATAGAGAATTGTCAAGTTTTAAGAGAGGTCACCCCCTCGGGTGTTGTGACTTCCACTTCATGACCGCGACACTGCTTAAATAACCTTATGGTTATAGTTGCAGGGGTATGGAGTGGTGTTATGTTATGTATTAATTGAAAAATACATGCCAATTGCATTAGAAATACCATACTAGAAATCTTACTACTTATATATCACAATATCTAACGAAAGTTTTAGTAATGTTTTACAAACTAAACGTTTATAAACATTTTCATATGCTTGCTTTTTCCATCTTCGACACGTGAACTCTATATGAAACTACTGTACTAATTCGAGCATGTGTCTCAATCAGCCGGTCATTCCTATTTCTGAACTCCTGCAGTAAACTTGTTGATTGACAATAGAAAACAACTTATTTTCTGCGATTTCATTCCTACAAGTTTTAATTAGACATTGGAATATAGTACACTCTTCAAACTTCTTCATTGGCACAAATACTTGCAAGGAAAAATACAATTGATTTTGATAGACATATATAGTATGATGAATGGGATTTCAAACCATTTTAGTAAGTGTTACTTTTAAGTCTTGAACTGCAATTTGGCTTGTAATTTTGTGGAATTTTACGTACAGGAGTACTGATTTGAAACTAAAAAATGTTAGTTAAACCTGAAACAACTGTATAATACAAACAGGAGATCCTTCTCTGAAAATCAGCGCGAAATTTTTATGTTCATCAATGAATTGACGAAACTTCCTTATGAATATTTAAAAGAAACATCGATTATCCTGCATGATATAAAAGGTTATGATTCTGACGTCCAAAAATTTTACTGCTAATAAATTCTTTATAATAGTTTTTTCAAGTGTTCTTTAAACTAATGCTATACGTTTCAAGAAATAAAATCTGCTCCTATACGTTGTGTGTGGCAAGCCATTTTTTATGGAATTATGAATTAAATAGACATGGCGCTTTTTTCTATGTATACGCAAGATATTCCTGTGAAGAGTGCCATAGAGAAATTTCATATTAGCTTGCTTTAAGATATCACTGTATTCATACCATGGAAAGACTATTTGTTTGTGAAATATACAGTAGGGCATTTTCTAAAAAAACATATTTTAAAAATACATTACCTTGTTCATACAAAAGAACAACCATACTTATGTGAAATATGCAAAAAGGCATTTTCCCAAAAATCTAATTTAAATGCACATTATATTGTTCATACAAAAGAGAAACTATGTGTATATGAAGTATGCAGTAAGACATTTTCTCTGAAACATCATTTAAATCTACATTACTTTGTTCATACAGGAGAAAAATCATATGCATGCGAAGTATGCAGTAAAACATTTTCGTGCAGACATAATTTAAATGTACATTACCTTCTTCATACAAAAGAAAAACCATACGTATGTGAAGCAAGGCAATAAGGCATTTTCCCGTAAATCTAATTTAAGTACACATTATATTGTTCATGAAAAAAGAAAAACCACATGTAGGCGAAGTATGCAGAAAGACACATTCATGAAAATATAATTTAAATTATCTTTACCTTCTTCATACAAAAGAAAAACCATATGTATGTGGAGTATGCAATAATACATTTTCCACTAAATCTAATTTGTTACAATATTTATGCAAAATAAAAATCGCAAGATTATGAAACGTAATGTAAAATGCTTCCACATAGTCGTGTAACATAGTTGTATTTACTTTATAAAAAACACCATGTGCTAGTGAAATATATAGTAAGAATTTTAGGCGAAATTCATCTTATCATGGCCAAACTGAAGAAAACCCAAATGTTGTTACGTGAATCAGAGTGCATATTTGAATAGGTTTAATTTAAGAAATTATATTTATACCAAAGAAAATCTATATGCAGTTTGAAATGTGCAATTAAACATTCACTTATGTCTTTGGATGTTCATCAGTATGTTTTTTTAAAGGAACACCGTATAAATTTGATGGGTATCATGAAGAATTTGAGACCTGTATACATTTTGAAATCGCAATAGCACTCGTGTATTTAAATGATACACATCATGCAGTGGAATTCAGTGGAAATGCATCCTTAAACTTTTTCCTTGAAATGCAATTACACCGGATTTTGCTAACTCATTTTCATGACGAAAAAGTTCTCAGGATTTTCATTAAGTAAGGATTACCATTTAAGTGATATACTGTGTATTTTGTCTAAAGGGGATTATTGTTTATCTGTGAAATATTATCTATTTCTTTGAAGTTCATTTCATTTTGAAAAAAATATTTTAACTCCGGAACAAATAGTTTGACAGTAAATTGCAATAGTTTGAAGAAAAAAAACTTGTACATTTTTTACTTATAATAATTGGAGTTCGACTTTTGTTTCCATTTAGAATGCCCAGTTTCCTAAAGTAATTATTTGAAATTGAGGTTGTCGATTTCATTTTCAGTCTCCTTAAATGGAGATATATATTTAGAGTAATAAATATGTTTTCGAAGAAATACAGTGGATGCTCCATAAAGCCATTTCATAGCGCTTTGCATAAGCTTCCAATATAACATCTTAATATTCATTTCTTCTTGTATTTATCATATTTAACTGTTGAAACTCTATACTTGCCATTCATAATATGATGCATCTATTAACTAAAGAATGCTCTTTTGGAACACTGATAAATACTGGAATAATGTTTCTTTTTCTCGCTTGAGAAAGAAAGATTATTGATTTATTATTTTAAAAAAATTGTTTTCTCTAACTATGGACGAGTTTTCTGGTTTGTTTAAAAACCTTGACTTTATCTGCTTGTATTTTGGACTTCCGCTTTGAAGATTCCATTGACTTAGCATTACACAGGAATTACATAGTACAGGCACTTAAATGTAAACAAACAAAGCAGAAAACTCGTCCATTTGCCATCTTTTGGTTTTATTTAGCATTTCGCAATTTCTGCTGAGTTGGTCCTTCTTTGTTGATTTGGATTTTCGCCTAAAACGTATTTTTATTCTCTTACTTTCATTTTACTTTAAATATTAATAGAACCAAGTAAGTCTGTTAAGCTTCTGAATTTCTAGTTTTATACAGCATTTTTAGATCCTTCGTTTTTCATTTTGATGCTATTCTATTTTTTTTCTAATTTTCCAAAACCGACATTTCTTTAACGACGCTGCTAGGTTCCCAGTTCCATTTCTGTAATTTTTATCATCTAATTAAATCAATATTTTAATTCCTTATTAAATTTTAAATGAATTTAATTTAATGACTAGAATAATTTATTAACAATTTTTTATTAGTAACGACTACGTTTTATAGATGCCGTATTATTTAATTTTTTTATTAGTTTCATTAATATTTTTCTATAATAGCACATTTTATAATTCAGTAGTTTTAACCTAATATCGGAATTTCGAGTACATACAAATTATCAATAGAATTTAAATACTCATTGCATGTAGTATCAAATATCCCTACCCATAGAGTCAAGTATCCCTAGCTTAGGGTCAACTATCCTTAAGGTTAGGGATATTTGACCCTAGGCGATTTCAAGAAATATATTTATTTTATGATTTAATAAAATATCAGTTTACCATAAGTGCATGTATCATTCTTAAAAACAAATCCTTTTATGACGAAAATTACCGTTACTACAAATATGTGCAAAAGTAAAGCAATATTCGTAAAATGCGAAAAATTTGAAGTTAATATGGAGAGAATGGTTTACAATCAGTTGTGAAGAGTCGTGGAAATAGTATTTTGCAATAGATATTCGGTCAAAAGGGCATTTTCGACCGACCAGAAATTAATGAAGAAGAAAATGATTTTGGCTCACCCCGTCGCACAGAATACTGATAATGATTTGCAACTTTCATATGTGGTTTTATTTGCTGTGCCCAATAATTACATGCACATTTGTTAAGATAAAAGTTTCTTTAAATAATCCTATGTTTTTTGCTTCTAACATGCAGAGTTATCAATCAAACTATACTACACTTTCAGAATACGTGACGATAAGCCTTATATTTAAATTTGAAGTAAATACTTTGAATATTGGTGAAAATATGAAGCGGAAATATGCGGAATAACTATCGGAAGATTCAAATTTTTAAAAAATGTGGAAAACCCCTCATTATTTAGCTTTTAGAGAAAAAATGAAATTCGGTTCGGTACAATGCCACAATATTTCTCATCTTAACGGTATTTAACTAGAATTTTTATATAAATTACTCTCTCTATATGAATCATTTTTCAAAAAAATCGCTGTTGCAGCTCTTAGACAATGGAAAACTAAGGTATGGAACCAGAAGTAAAATGAAAATAGTTTGGAGAAACTTTAGGAAATATTATTTTTATAAAAAATATGGAGACCTGAACAGAATTGAACGACCATGTAGCAATGTCAGGAAACTAAGTAAATTCATGCCTCCATACGTGTGACCAAAGGGTAGATTAAATATACCGTCGTAGGTCAAATGTTATTAAGTTGTTATGACGTGGAAGTTTGGAGAGCGGAGTGCTGGCTGAAGTCCTTCGTCATCTATTACAGTTCAAAAATATGTATCATTAGTTCCTTTTTAAAATATCAAAACGCATTGAATAGCTCCAACTCTGGATATTAACCCTTTCTAAGGCCGTGGGGATATACTTCCCACCAAATTCACCAATTTTTAAATACATTTTTTTAAGGTTGGCGTCCGTTCTCGCCCAAATATTTTGACGGAACAAAAACCTGGATGTTCCAATTTCTTATCTCAATCCATAATGAAGTGTCTTGGATTGGTAATTAATTATTAATTAATAAAATTAATTAACAAAAAAAGTCATCTAATAAGTTAAATGAATTTCTTTTCTTAAATTAATCTCAATACCTAAGTTATTTTATTATACCACTATTAGAAAAAAATGGCCTTATAAAGGTTTAATCTAGCAGAAACGAGATCCAAATGTTGGCGCGAATGAGTGAAGCTCTCAATGTTTCCAAAAATAGTTTCTTGTAAAAATGCGGAAGATACCGCCGTTTTATTTTTATATTAAAATTTATTTAATTTCCTGACAAATATGTAGTTATTTTTTCCTTTTCTAGTACATTCCATAAATAAAACCGCTATTAAATTTCGATGTGCTCACTTGAGGGATTCACCGGCCCGTATGAATAAGCAGAATCTCGCTTTCCGGTGGACACAGTAATGGTGTTTGGGCGAGTTACCTCCTGCCGATCAAGGGTAACTCGTCGCGTTTGCTGTCCGTAATGGCTTGGGCCACAGTGCCCGATGAATTGTCGTCGGGCCATTCATGCCTTTTCCACTTTCCTTGGAATAAATCCTTTGTGGTTGTCCACTTCTGTATCAATTTGTAGGAAGCGAATTTACGGATGTCTTAGCAGAAAACCGTTTCTCTTGAACAGACAATTTGCGACTGGTATAGACTGGTAAAACATGTTTCCAGTATAAAAATGAAATGCAGCAAACGCGATTAAATTCTTCTCTTATTTGCAGATTATCAGATTTTGTCAAGGCGCATCCTTCAAAATATACAGTGGCTACCAAAATTGAGTAGACACCACTCATGTTCTTCATTAAACGTCTAAAATAGAACCATAAGTTGTTCCTTTAAGTTTAATACTTAGAGAAATGTTAAAATGCTCATTAAAGAATGTATTAAGCAAGAAAATAAAAATAAAATAATGATAAGTTAATTGGCTAATTTTTTATGTTGATGTTCCAAATTTGAGAGTCACAAAATTGAGTATACTTTTCATAAAAATTTCAATTTGTCCATCAGTATTTTTCTTAAAATGAACCAGTATAATAAATTTGATGCTGAAATGCAACAGCATTTGTTTTTTAATTCTCAAAATGAGCTCTAGAAGTGAAACAAGTTTTGCTACTCGGAAATTTGTAATTCGAATGTCTGAAGGAGGCAAATCTCTACGTGAAATAGCAAATAATGTTCGGCGTCGTCATGGATGCATACAAAAAACCATCCAAAACTATAAAAAGTCAGGATTAATTACAATTAAGCCTGCTAGAGGGAGAAAATGAATTCTCAGTTCGACGACTAATAGAAACATTATTAGACAAATAAGAAAAAATCCTAAAATGAGTGCTGTAGGAATTGCTACATCAACGTCTATAGCAATCGGAAGGAGTGTTTCAGCAGAAACAATTCTAAGGGTTTTCAGGAAAGCTACTTATAATGATATGCCGGTCAGAAAAATGCCCCTTCATTTCCAAAGTCAAAAATGTTTTTGCAAAAAGCATATTTCAGAGCCTTTTGTAATAACGTCATATTCAGAGACAAACGTAAACGTTTTTGGAAGTGATTGTCGAAGCTCTGCATGCGGAAGCCTAATTATGAACTACTTGCCCTGAACACCATTCCGGAAGTGAAGCATGAGGGAAGCTCAGGCCTTGTATGCTTGCAAATGAAGTGGGGAGTTTGGTTTTTATCGATGGATAAAATGAAATATTTGGATATACTAAATGAAAATTTAAAACAAAGTGCACCGAAACTGAGTTTAGGATCAAATTTTATTTTTCAAAAAGACAACGACCTCGAATATACAGCCGAAATTAGTTCAGGTTATTATGCAAGTATAAAATTCAGTTGAATATTCACCTCAGTCCCCAGATTTCAATGTTATTGAAAATTTGCGGTCTAAATTGGAAAAATCTGTTCAGAAACACAACATTACGAATAAAGAACACTTAAAATCTGTGCTACAAAAAGAATGGACAAAAATAACCCCTCAGGTACTACAAACTCTTGTTACTCAATGCCACGCCCTTCAGAAGCTGTTTTTAAAGTAAAAGGGTATGCAACAAATATTATTTCATGCTGTTTTCTTTTTGTCAACGAGTTAAACTTAAATGTATACTCAATTTTGTGACTAAAAAATGTGTAACTTTGACATAAAGTTTCTGTCAATAAAAATATTATCAATCCTCCGTTCTTGTTTATAAGTTTTATATGCTTCCTAATGTGTCTTTTATTATTCTTTCGGCTCTTAAGCTTAAACGGGAATTTAATATAACATTTTTATACTTTTAATGAACAGAGAGATAAAGTGGTGTATAGACAATTTTGAGAGCCACTTTCACATTGCCGTTATGAGAATGAAACAGAATTTCTGCATACGAATCCGCCTTTCGTAAATCACTCTTTCTTTCCACTTTCCATACACACAAAATTGATTGATTTTGACATTAATACACGGATTCTATTCTTTTGAATTATTGATTGTTCCGAGTTGTTGATTTACATGACAATTTTTTTAAATTTAGCTGAGCCATAAAGGATATCCAGAGGTAAACTGAAAAACTAATTAAATAGGAAGCAAAAATTGAATAATTTCAAGCCAAATTTTCCTTCTTAAATTGACATTTGATTTTCTTTTTTGATAATGACTAAAGCGACTCTTAATATATCAGGTTTATTAAACTTTTTGAATATGAAATTATTAAGTAAAAATTATATATTTGTTTTAATTTTGCGACAATTTATCAACTTATTTTACTATTTTTTAAAATTGAACTGAAGGAAATGTTACAACTAGAAGAAGAAAATGATTTTTTTATATGAAAAGTATCATTCCATGTTAAACCTACACTACCTTGAAGAGGATATTTCAATAATATGAAACAAACATAAATAATGAAAGATCTAGATATAGTTACATTCTCAGAATCTAAGCAAAACCGCTGCGATATATGTGTAATTATCCAGATAATGAAATAATTTAATTCTAGAAAATTGTTCATCTATATAAATAAGAAATTCTTTAATAGTTATTTTGATGTAAATATAGAGCTTTAGTTGGTTTAAAATGAAATATTAGCTTATTTAATACACTTTATCTCTTTGCTGGTGTTTCCTTTATCTGCTTATTTCTGCAAATAACAAAACTTTACGAATTTCTATAGGAATGTGTTACTTAAATTATAGGTTGGAACTTGACACAGGGTCACGCATCAGAGTTTGCGGATCTCTGAAACTTCGACAACACACCACCATACCGAGGTTTACAAACTAAACAATACGCGATTTTCTTTTTAAGAAAAATAGTTATGTAACAGTTACTTTAAGACACTGTTATTTGTTTCAAAATACACTTAATTCGATCATTCAGATGTTCTGTGATTAATTTATCGAGATTTTAAAATTTTTAAAATTGCATCTTTTACAGGACAACTCAGATTTATGTTATTTGACATAATGTTTAAAATCACTAGCCTTGAAATTGGTTAACTAGTATATCAACAAATTTTAATATTCCTACGTTTCTGTCCATTTGAAACATATTTACAAAGAAAAAAAAATAATGAAAGTAACTGCGGAGAACCGTGATAAATGTGTTTTGCTTCAATTCGCATGGAAGCAGATATTTCCTCATTTATCTAGCAGAAATCTTTATGTAAAATGAGCGACGGTTTTCACTGTGTTTTGAAGTATATGTCCAAACTAAGTACCTTATCTATAGTAAAATTAAATTATCATTATTAACTCAGCATTATACAAAGCCATATTACGATCAGGCTGCATATTAGAATCATACTATAGTCGTGATAATGTGATGTTTGCAGTATTCGACTATAATTTTTTGTTTCGACACAGACATTTCATGGGACAACACTTTTCATTTATAATAGATTATTTTATATTTCGAAAATTAAAGCATCAAATGAAATAATAACGGCTTATAAAAGGATTTAATAATTTAATCAAAACTTTTTTGAATAGACTCGCGTTTTCCATTATACTAGATATGTACCTACATCTATATTACCTTCGAACGAAGAGAACTAGAGTTGTGGAAATAATGCCTACCTATAATAATGTGGTCATGTTATACAATAATTTCAGATTTGTCGGAGCGCCTTTCTTGGAGAATCTTGGAAGTCAGATTTTTGATCATCAAAACTATGGAACAGAGTGTAACAATCAGTTCCAAAAGTATAGATTTACTTTAGTTAGATTAACGTACCATTTAAAAGCTGCTGCAGAATTATTTCGGAATGAACCTTGTAATTTTGAAAGGTGGTCAAATTACGAGAACAGCATCTAGAGGAGCATTTCCTCACCAAACTTCTACATCAACGGAAATGCGTTTGATCCTCGACGGAATTCAAGCGTATCAAGATCAATCTCATGTGAACGATCAATTCACGGTGGGAATCGGGTATCGAAACCATGAACCTCTCCGGTTCCTAAGCTGAGTTCTGCAACGAGTTCAACGCATATCCTACAAGAGTAGAATATCACCTATTTAGTATAAAACGACCCTCTACGTTTATCGATAACTAAATTAAAATCCCTGAAATGCATATCCTACCATACTGTCCAACGAGCGAAGAACTGTCACATTTTGAAGCGGGTTCAAATCACTTAGTATTTCTGTAAGGAATTTGTAGAACAGAAAGATTATTATTAAGAAGAAAAACATTATACAATATTTTTAAATTATTTCATGTTAGTAATTACCGTAACATGTGCTCGAAATATCCGTCATTGGCGGCATTTTCAGGGCTTCAGTAAGTTATTGGTAAAAGTAGAAAGTCGCAAAATTATATGAAATAAGACTAGAAATATATATCATATTGTTAGGAAATGCAAGGATACTTCATGATCTAAGGAAGACACAGAAAAAATACATTTAAAATGAATTACATTATGTAAAATTTTATAAGAAATTGGAAAAATTACCATACAGTTGAAGTTAGAAAAAATTATAGATATTTAATGAAAAAATTATAGAAAAAATAATAGATCATATAAAAAATTATACATAATTATATATATTTATTCTTTCGTAAGTGTTGGGGAGACCTCTTCTTTCTATTGTTTGAATTAATCGTCGGTTCATAGAACCAGACAGAGCTTCGAAGGTGTAAGGGCCAATGTTATTCCAGCAATTTTTAATTGAGATCAGACTTACTTCTGTACTGTCGCCTATTTTTGTCAAAAGTTTGAGCCCAAAGGTCTTCCATTAGACTCCGAAATGGCCATTGAAGAATTTTTACCTCATTCGCCTTCATACAGGATAAGCACGGAATATGCATCTGATGCATTGATTTGTTGAAATGTCAAATCTCCTGAAGTATTTAGAGGAGTAACCGGCAGCAAACTACCTGGCAGTATATCCTGATATAACACTGAATTCATTTTATTTTCGACTTCCATTCCACCATCGTCTTCAAATGCAGCCCAAACCATGACCCCTCCGAATTGGAGTTTTTCTTTATGCATATTATACCAGTAAACATTAAATTCGCTTGGTCCATCTAAATGAAACTTTTTTTCGTTCGAAAACACCACATCTCTCCAGTCGGTGCCAGCCGTTAGATGTTTCCGTTCAAAATTTAAACATGTGTCAAAACACCGCTTAGAACGTGAAGGTTTTCCCTTCAATTTCTTGTAAGTACCATTAGTATTTCTGTGCAGTACATTTCTTATTTTTCGACTGGTATACAAGACAAACTGCATCTCATGTTTAATTTGAGAGAAACACATTTTTGCTTGCAGGCGAGCCTCTGGATTCTGCCTCTCTTGCCTTAAATAAATAACCTTTAGTCTTACTGTTCGCTGTTTTGTGCCATAACTACCAGCATTAATGAGAAAGCTGTTAACTACAGCCTTCGATCTGGCAATGCTTTGTGCAATTTCATTATCACTGTAGCCAGCATCTTTAAATGCTAGTATTTCGGCTTTTCAATTTCTGTTAATTGTCATCCTCTCGGAAGGACATTAAAATACACAAGAATAAATGATTTCACTAACCAAAAAACTTGTATTTATTTCTAGAATTGGAGAAAAATGCATTCCCAGCTTATTTATTCTTTCTGATAATGTAATTACTAGACGACTTTATGCTTTTTTTCCAAGCTGAGATTATCTGATTTTGATAATTTTTACATAATACAAAAAAATACCAGGATTTTTTACAAATATAATTCGGTACATTATTCGATAGCATTAAGTTAAGAAAGAAAAAAATTGCATAGTTTGAAATTGCAGTCGTTTTCCATATATGGCGATTTTTCGCCTGACTTTATACTTTTTTCCATGACTGTATATTGAGGTTAGTGGCCTAGTGGTAAGGTCTCGGATTTGGGGCCAGAGAGGATCCTTCGTATATTGGGCATGTTGCACGCTAAATCATAAGTAGGGGCCAAACTTCCTCCCGTTGGTGTGGTGCGGAAGTTTGGAGAAAGGGTGCCAGCTCAGGTGTCACCCTCATCATCTGACTGCGGTTGAAAATTACGAGCTCCTTCCCAAAATAGCCCTAGTGTTGCTTTGAAACTAGACGTTAATATAACTAAACTATTGAGGTTAGTTTTATACCAAAACGCGATCAACTACTTTTTAGATATTGACTTCTTTACTATCTATCAAAGTTCTTATGATAAAAGTTCTGACTTCTAAGATTCGCGACTATGGGGGTGCAATCAGTCTCAGATGACAAAACTAGGTCTCTGCTACAGGTAGATATTACTTCCACATTTTTGGTTTCTTCATTAAAACATAAGATAGCACAGTAAAGATATAGAGATAAATTCTGTAATCTGATTTTATTACAAAATAAAAGTGAGATTTAAACAAAAAACCTCATTACTGAGAGAGAGGCATTCTCATCTAAAGGGGAAGCAAAATGAATTTAACCTCTTTAAGTTAGAAGAAAAGAATATGATCTCAAGATTTAAATCAAGTTCTAATGACAAGAAATTATATTTTATTATATGCACATATATCAAACTGTCACGGCTGAGACTTATTCTCAGAAATTATAGGAATTGAATTCATTCAAGTTTTAAATAAATGTCATCTGGAGGAAATTCTGCTAATCAATAAAGCTAGTTCGAATATTTAGAAAATTCATTTTAGCAAATTATAAGCATTTCAAAAGTTCTCCGTTAAATATTTTATACGAAGAATTACATTTATTTTAAATAATCTCCATCTATTCTAATCTTATACTTATCTAAATACACTGTTTTCTGAGATAAAAACACCAATGAAAAACAAAAGCGATGCAAAAACTATTTGATCGAAACATAATTTACTCTAAAATCATTTCAAATTTACCAAAGATATTTATAAGTTTCTGACGTATTTCATATACGATATACAAACTTTGGTTCCTCACAAATAATAAATGGAACAAACAATACTACACATTTTATACATATTTTATCATTCGTTTCGAAATAATGAAAAATAATAGTTTTGATGAAGTTTGTGTAAAGGTGAATCTTCGAATATATTGATTTTCAAATATTTTCTTTATCTAGAAAACTATAGCGTCCGGATTTCATATTCTTAGTTAATATTTGATAATTTTGCATGAAATCAACAGAAACATTTTGTAAATACAAATATAGTTTTGTTGATTAAGCAATATCTTGCAAGAATAAAATATTATGATTTATTTAAGATTTAAATCAAACAGAAATGCTTTGGAAAGAAATTGAATGACAGTAGTAAAAAAAAGAATGGTATTTTTATGAGAGATTATCTGAATTAAACTTTTTTGTTTAATAGAACATAAAATCTGCATTATTAGATGTGGAAATCAAACAAAAGCAGTTGTTTGCTTTATTTCATCCCATACCCGAAATTTAAGTTATGAAAATAAAACACCAATCATTTGAGTTGGTTCACTTTTGCCTTATTAGTATTTGACATTTAAATTATATACTGTCAACTCTCGTACTATTTAAGAATTTCTTGTCTAAACTTTTTAATAAAAAATGCCCTTAAAAATGCAAAGGAATCAATTTTCTGAAATACATATTCTTTGCAGCAGTAATGGTATCTCGTGAATCTTATTATTTATTCAGGTTTTTAATTTTTATTCTTAGTGAAATATGTCATATTTAATTTTGGTGTCGAAAATTTATTTCAAATTCCCCAACAAAAATACTCGTGTTAAATTTTTAGATATTTAGTTTCATTTCAATATAAAACCTTTACAAAATACTATTTCATTTTTAATTGAGATTGTGCTATTTGTTTGATACCACATTTTTACAGTGAACAACTATTATTCTACATTCAAGTGCAATAATCTTCATTAGCAATAAAAAGTAGCTCAATTGTAAGTTATACACCTTTAATTGATACAAGGGTCTTAGAAATTTCACATCTTTGCTTCATTTGCAATTTAGAAATTTAATTTGGGTCAAGAAAGTTTAAACGTCCTAGAAAAGACTGTAATCGAAATAAAATGTTCAGTGAAGTTGAAGGAAATGATTTTCTAACTTTCCTTTGTATGGATCTTTTATAATTTCCTTTATTGAAATTATGCTTGCAAGAAGATTAACCTGCTCAAGTCACATTTTTCAATAATATTTTGTATACTAATATTACATATCTTGAAATCAACTGGAATCCTGCCTGAGAAATTTACTCCTAAACCTAGCGTCCCTTTTCCTATTAATGCAAAGAATATCAATTTTTCTAAAGTAGAATCTCTTTAATGGTAATTCCTAACCTAAATGAATAGCTTTAGTCTCTAAATTATAAATTTATCCAAATCATTCTGGGATCGATAGTGTTGAAGGAACGGTCTTGCGTTAAATTTGAATGGTGCGAGTGTTTTGTAAGACGCATGGAAACAAGCTCACTCTATGCTGACCACAGAAATATTAATGGCACGAATCGAGCCCATTGCTTGATAAAGTAAATGAATACAAGCTAAAGGTTGTTTCTTAATTTTATCGAGGAATTATTTAAAGAACTTACTGAATATCATTCTAAACCCATTAAATTAAATTCAATATTCATAAATAATTTTATTGAATATATGAAAATTTTTGCGGATTATAGATTTTTTAATATTAGAAATAGATATATAGATTATTATAAAAAACATGATAAAACCCGATGACCGGAAGTACCTCCTTCGGAAGGGTTTGGGCCGTGGCCGGTGATTGGATTCTCCGACCTTAGTTTCCGATTGCTGTCTTCATTCATAAATCCTGGTACGCCAACTGGCATGACAGAGGTAAGTCCGCATGAGCCTTACGTTCATAGATTGGTAGATATACAAGCTTAAATTTTCTATGTAAACAAAATATAAAGCGTAAAAAGAGATAATTTTAGAATTATGAAAGGAAATTTTTTGTTGTTGCAGTTGATTCTCATTTCAACTTCTGATAATTGTGGCTAAAATTGTTTTGGTATCTACTACTACTCTTCCACTAGAAGGTACTGAATACATTTATATGTTCCTTAACTTAAAAATTTCATAGACATAAAAGTGCGAACCAATGTTACATTAATTAGTTTCATTTATTAATTGGAGTTTTTAAGAAACTGACAGAAAAGATTCTAAATGCACCAACATTAACCATTATTTATTAAATCTTCAATCATTTATGAGCTTTAAGGTTAATATAGTAGAAATAATTAACTATTTCTAACTATTGAAATCACATGCCTATAATTATTGTTAATTGTACAGTACAATATCAGGTCCGTTTATTGCAGTAGAATTTTATAAAAACATTAAATAAATCAATAAATAATAAATGTATTGACATTTTCTCTCTATTCCACAATTAACCTTCCTTGGTGAATATAAAATAATAAAACCTCCATGCATATTAATCAAACTAGCAAGTTTCAGAAATGGGTCGTTAGTAAAATGCTTTTGCGAAATTAGCGTAGTAACTCTCCTGTGTGGAACAGGAGATTTACATCTTTGTTGCAGACCGTATCATATTGCATATAATTACAACATATTTGTTGACAATTATATAAAACATGATAGAAGCCAGCCCACGTTAACATTGTTACAAAAGGTATTTGATTACTTGGCAGAGTTATGTTTTGTTGGTAGTTAATCTGAGGTGAAGAATGTTAATTAGCTGAGTGTATCAATCCCACAAATTCAACACTAGTGTTATTTTTCAATCAATAATGCTTGATGGTTTAGTGTTCTTTATAAAGGTCCATTTTTATAAAACTAATGAGTTTTCACTTATTTCAATATTGTTCAAGTATATCCAAGAACGGCGCGTTTTAAAATATTAAGAGAAAATTTCATCGCATTCTCATTTTAAAAGGATAAACACATTTTGATTAAAAGAGAGTAATTAGTATAAAATTTTATGTTTTGTTTTCGTTCCACTTTCTTCCTAAATATTTAATAAATAATACAAATATCGAATTTACTTTTTTTATTTTTCTACCTGTAATAAATGTATCATATAGATATAAAATGATGTTAACAACGGTAATAAATGCTTTCCTTAAAAAAGTCGAAATTTGAAGCATACATTTTTTTATCATAAAAAAAAAGGAATTGTTGAAAGATACGCAGCGTTACACAAAAGCCAAACTATCTTCTTATGCTAGTGGAAAAGCACTGATTAAAGAAAAAACTCCGTCATGAAAGTAATTCAATACGTATTTGAGCTTCTATCACTCCCTTTGAGGAAAGTTCCATTTTTTGAAGCAACTGATTAAAATTTTCTGTCGGATACTTCTCAGTTATCTCTCTTAATCGCACGTGTCATTTCTAATTAAATTTTCTCGCATTTTTAAAAACATGATTTTATTTTTCATTTCTTTCTATAAATATCGTTCGAGAAACGATGCTTTCTTTTTTTCCTTATGCATCTTCGTAGTTTAAATAACACAAATGCGGAAGTATCGAAAAGTTTTTACATGAGTTGATCATTGCGATGCTTCTTGTGAGAAGACAACAGCTTTCGCATGGGAAAGATGCATCGCCTTTCAGTTTGGAAAGATACTTGCGACGCACTGAGAATTAATCTTTATAAATTTATTTAGAAATCTGAGGAATATAAAATACTAAGAATTTAAATTTAAGTTTAATAAAAATTAGTTAAAAATAGTTATGTTTTCATTTTGAAGTGGCATATTATTTAATGCCTGAATTTACAATTTTGTGTAAAGCTTAGGCTATTGAATATTGCCTGAATCAGTGCAAAAGCGTTATATTATTTGTTACAAAATTTCTTTCTCGAGCTTCCGTTATGACACGGGTGCTATTTTTTCTATATTTTTGTCATTATATGGTTTGTTTTATTGTTATGCCTTCTATTTTCTTTCTGCCTAAATATTTATACTGAAAAATAATGAAAGTTACATGTAGACATAAATGATCTAAGAAATTGAAAATTTGTAATGAAACTGGATTTTGAATAAAATCAACTTTAGAATATATTAGTAAAATATAATTGGGCTCTAGAATAAATAATGTTTTAGTTCTAACATAATTAAGCATGATGATACATATTTCCGTTATGTCTTCTTTTGCACAAGATACGAATAAATTTATAAATAAAATACCGTCCAAGGAGCATGTCAAGAAATTCCGTCGAAAATCAGTCAATATGTATCTCGTTTCTTTCCTTATAGTTGAAAAACCATTTACAGAAATCTCACTTATCATGTTAATACATTTTCTGCTGAGAAATAACTTCCTGTTCAGACTATTTCACATCTTTATTCCTTGTTTTCACTAAACTCCTCATCACATGCAACATGAACTTTTTTCTATGTTCATTTATAAGCTCATGTAATTGTATTGCGGGACAGTTTCCGAGAAAAAGTCCTTCAGAAAGAAATTCCTTTTCGCCATGAAATATTAGAAATACCAATAAATAAACTATTAATAATCTCTTACGAAGTACTATTATTTCCGTTCCTTATTATAATTTTTTTGTTGTTGTTGTAAAAGCTTTCGTAAATTTGCTCTTTTATTAGATATTTTTATTTCTTTAATACTTATAGACTGCTATTTTGTTCGGATTATAGATAAAACTTTCAGAAGATTTAATAAATATGTCAACATTTATTATAGCTGGTACATGTATTCTGAAACTATATGTTCGAAATCTCCTCTTGAATAAAAAAATATTTTAGGTGAAGTAAACTAATGATAAGCTAAATATCTGAAAAAAATTTCACAAATATAATAATACTTTCCAAAAAATAACACGCAAGAAGTTTCACAACTAATATATAAAGACACTGTACGTGAACTCGCACAAAATTTCCTCCTTGCATTGCTAACTAAATGAAATTGCGAAAAACACACATTTCCACTATACGTCTAGGCAAATAAAATTTCGTCCACATCAATTTGTTTAATTACGCCACAGAATTAATTAAGTTTATGCTAGGTCTTTATGCAATCACATTTAATCCATGCTTGTGCAGATTCAAGAAGTTCAAAGAATCGTTATTACGAAGAAAAGCCAAGTTTTTGTAACAGTAAATTTTAATAAGGGAAAGACGTATTTCAAAGTTTTAATTTAAAATTTATGTTAGCAAAAGAAATTTAACTCCCCTAAAATAAGGAATTCATCAAATATATGTAGATTAAATGTTAAAACGCATTTATTATTTCAAAATCATAAAAAGCCAATCTGGGGAATTTTTTCAGAACAGATTGTTTGAAGTGGTTTCTTTGACTGAGGTTCATGGGTCATGATCCGGATTTGACTGCGTGAGTGATTAAGTAGAAAACATGATACATTCCCTGGACAAAATGAGTTGGAGAAAAATAATTAATTATATCAAAGATTTAACAAAAAACAGAATATTTACAATTTCATTGATAGGGAATTCATTTATCAATTAATCAATTGATTCATTGGAAACCAAAACAGATGAATACTTAAGGGCAAAAATACTTTAATAAAAAGTAATGATAACGGGAAATAACATTTGGAACTATAGGGACATCTAAGAACAAATGTTATATTTATTTGAATTTTAATATCTGGCGTAACAAGGGCGATATACAATTATGCCTCTTGAGGCCACATGATGGGAACAAGACTGTTATTTTATTAATAATGCAGTTATAAACATGCATTTTGTTAGAAAAATATCTAATTTTAAAATCGAATACAACTGGATATTGCTGCAAAACTACAGAAGTGGATTTAGAATCCTTTAAATTTATCTTGTATCTTACTTAAATCAGGATAAAAAAACAGAATATCTACAAATTTATTGATAGGAAATTAGAGTAAAAATTCTGTTATCAATTAATCACCTGATTCAAGGCAGATTAATCTGAAAAGAAATATAACCATTCTTGAATTTTAATATAAGGACGATATACAATATACCTGCTGATATCGAAATGATGGAAACAAAACTGTTATTTGATTAATAATGCAATTATAAGCATGCATTTTTCTCGAGGAAAAAAAAGAGTCTAATTTTAAGATCGGATACAAATGGATATGGCTGGCTGTAAAAATACAGAAGTAGGTAGATTTTGGGCAGTCTAGAAGTGCCCTAAGTTTCTTTTACGCTTTACTTAGCTGCATTTAAAACTAAAACTTGACCGTGGTTGCATTTAAAACAAAAGACGACGGAAAATGACTCAGATTTGATGGAACGCAAAAGATTTAAGTATTCGTTTTCGCGATGCTTGAGTGATTATATTTTTTCTGATCTTACTGAATCGTTGAATAGCTTGACTGAGGAAAATAGATTGTTCGCGTTTGGTTTCCTGGGACTACAAGCACTTTCAGATATTCTAAAATATAACAGGCTATCTTAACATAAAAAATCCTAAACTTCAAGAAACATATTAACAGCCTTCCTTAACTCCAGATGACATTTTATCTTACTAGTAGCCTTAAGGACGGATGCCTTTTCCTAAGGACGGAAGATACTCTTCCATAAATGCCTTACATTTAGAGTAATAGCACTGAATCGCCTAGCAGAATAATGGATGATGTTAAAATGAAATCGTTTATCATTGATTTCAAAATGATTCCACTCAAGGAAAAAAATGTCCTCCTGCTGGTGTGGTGTGGATGTTTGGAGAAAGAGATGCTGGCTCAAGTGTCGACTCTGACCGCGTTTCAAAATTACCACGTCCGTCCCAAAATATCCCTAGTGTGGCTTCAAAACTGGATATTGATATAATTAAATTAAACCCAAAGAGAAAATGCTATGAATTAGAGTTAATTTCGTCAGGAAGCAGTTAAAAATGTTCTTACTGATAATTATTGTTCAGGACCGTCAGTCAATGCTTTATTCTCATTATTACATTAGTCAATATGCAGTAATCAGCCATATTTTTTATTGCAGAATATATAATGCCACTATACCCCTAAAAGGTCACTTATATAAACACTTGGGTGGTGATTCGCTGTTTTTAAAGTTCACTCTCTGATTTGTCCATGAAAGAAAGCCTTCGTTGGATTATTAGAACTTATTTCTTTAATCAATATTTATAATTATTGCTTTTATTTCATATTAGTTCTTCATCAACTACCTGTAAATAAACTAAAGAATGCGAATTCTGAAAATCCATCAACTTCTTGTAAATGTTCTGGATAGCAATTCCATAGCATTTTCAATCTATTATATAAAATTTCATCTAAACTAGAAAGCAAGAAAAAAAATTTGCCCTTAGGATTTCCGAAATATTTGAACCAAAATGATTTATTCTGAAATGATAAGAATGGAAAACGTAACATCTTGAAAAAATGTAACTGAAGTATGGCTTCAAATTTCATAAAAATTCATTAAATACTGAAGCGCATCATTCTGTACGAGAAATGGTAAATTTAATATGAATCTCTTCTGCATTTTATGTAATTAATATTTTATCTTGTCGTTGCACGAAGTCGAACAGATGAAGAATACGTGATAAGAAATTAACACTTTAATGAGTATACTTAAATGTAGAAAATAATGTTTCATCGAAATCTAGAGGTCACAACAATAGCGGAAAAGCGAGAGCCACTTATAGAAATACTCTAAGTGGAATTTTAATTACATTCATCACATAAAATATTTTAATTTTCAATGAATGGGTGGGAATTTTCATTCTTATGACATTTACTGTGGCTGAATTTCATTATTTCATTATTTTCAACGCCTCATGCTCTTGTTTATTTTTCTGTTTTGACTTCTAGATAAAAGATTTTTTTCTACTTTTAAGTAGGTTAGTAAAACCGTGTTTTGCCTACAGGATCTTATATTCAATTTTTACTTCAATTTATTACCATGTGACGTCTTTAATGTGGAACCAATGCTTAAAAAATCAATGGATTAATTAATAATCAGTTTCAGAAAAATATGATATTGTCATTGGGAACACATAGCTGTACAAAATTTCGGTACGATTATTCATCAAGAGGTGATGAATAATCTTTCATTTTTAGGAAAATGAAAGACCATTAAAGTTAAATAAAACAGCCTAATATTATTTTCTGTAAATACACCAAATACATTATGATTTTGATTATAAATGAAAACCAATGCATCATGTGAAAGATAAATCCATCATTGTTCCCATTCGACAAATATAAAATGAAACAAGACATGATCCGATGGTTCATTTTATTCTAGCCATATCGAAAGCTTCCCTTATCGAGTGTTAGTCTATGGATTTCATCTGATACATATCGTGTAAAATATTTGAAGAGATGTAGAACTCCGATTCCTATAATTCTACTTTTAAAAGTACTCAAATACGTGAATTAGACGATAAGTTTATGGATCAGATCATGCAACAAATTTATTTCCGAGTAAAGGCAAGTAATTACCTTTGTTCTGTAGAACCGATACGAAGAAAAGTGATATCAGAATAATAAAATGTTTCACTTGCCTTGAAATTTTAACTTTACGTGGAAGTTAGATTATCAGATTTTGGATTCAGAGAATCATTCTCGCATCACTTTTAATGAATTTCTCTGTATGGAAGAATGCTATATCATGAGAGAAGTGTGCATGTTTCGACATACTCTTCTTTAATTTTGAATAAAGAAAATACAAAAAAAAGAGGAGCGTGGAAGTATAATTAATTGTTTATATGCCAATTTTTGAACAAGTTAACTATGCAGAATTCAATGAAAGAAATAGTGTACACTAATGCAAGAAGATTTCGCGTATGTTTTCGAAACTTATTTTATAGATTTTTTTCCCGAAATAGCGACATCAGACCTAAGTGAGATGCACTAAGAATGATTGATTAGTTATTTTGAAGCATTCATATTTTATTTTTGTTCATTTGCTTTACTTTTTTACGTATTCTTTTTTTGTCATAATATTAAATTACTCAGATATCATACATATTATTCAAACAGATTTAATTTAATAGTTTACCTTTATATTTTATGTATAAATAAAAAACTCTATAAAATTAATGGATTGAGAAGCTAATTTTTCTATATTTTTGTATAACTCAGATAATTTAAGTACGTTAGATAATTTAAATAATATTTAGAGCTTAAAATTTCTTATTAATCAAGATTTTGTGTTTAGGAAAGTCTGAAAGTGCGTATAAGAATTTGAAATTATGAGAAATTTTGTTGGTTATTTTAAACTTTTTTTCCTATGAAGCAATGTACTTTGTGAAGAAATTTACTCGAATTTGCTGGCATTCTTCGGAACTGTCAGTGGCTCGATATTTGTATGTCCGTAAGGACAGGTCAAATTACTAGTTATATTTAAACAAATATTGATTTACTGTAATACAATGTATAAAGTAAATAATAGACATACAAATTGAAATGTAAAAATTATAAATAAGAAACAGAAGATTTAAACACAAAACGATGACAATACCCCTTTTTGCGTGCTAACGCAACAGCATCAAGTGATTGTATCAACAAAAAATTACAACAATTAATATTTAAAACACATAAAATAGATAAGTCACAAAAAATAGAATTTTGAATGTAAATGAGATTATTCAAAATGGAAGGAATGGAAAAAGAACTCGAATGACCAACTTCTTCGAAGGCCACTAGCCATAGGAGTTCTAGAATGAACAAAATTTTTTGTCAAGGGTAAAATTATAAATCAACCTTTGTGGCCTGAATTTTGTCCAACCGTAAAACGAGAAACATTCTGAAAAATCAAGAGGCAAAAATCCCAAATAAAATCCATGAGAAACTAGAGTAAATAAAATAATTTACCCTCTCTGCCGAAATTTTGATGTAAACAGGAGACACCAGACGCGAAAAGACAATGAGAACTGAAAGTACTGGAAGCTAGCAACTAGCTCCATCTATGAAGAAAAATTCCAACTAATTATTCAGAGGGAAAAGACTAATGTTAAGACAGCTATGACAAATAAAACTAAATTAAAGTAGGCTATTAATAAAGAAATATTAAAAACTTTTTATACTCATTTAAAATAACTATTAACATTAATGAAATAATCTGGGAATCCGTTGTCTATAAGAATATTCTTTAAATTATCTAAAGCCTTAACGGAATTTGAATGGTTATTACAAATGCTATTAATTCTATTGATTGGAGAAAAAATAGAATTCTTTAAAATTTTATAATGAAGATTTGTATCAGAATTACATAGCGTAATTGCCTTAAATTTAAATTCATTTCTTTTATCGAATATGCAAATAGAGACTCCTGAATTAAGAATTTCAATTTCCAAATCTAGAAAGTTGCATTTGTTTATTTCATTGTTAGTTTTGTTTAGTTTAAGCTCTTCTGGATAGCAGTTGTAAATGGATTTTAAATTATCATAATTAAACAATAAAAGGTCATCAATATAACGGAAACCATATATAAGTTCATTTTTAATTAAATCTCTCTCATATGAGTGAAGAAAAATATCGGCTAATGCACTACTAAAACTACATCCCATAGGAATACCAAAAACCTGCTTATAGTATTCAACTCCATTAAAGAGATAATTTTTACATATATTAACTCTGCATATTTCAAGCCATTTATTTTTATCAATTAAATCAGTGTTTAGGTATAAATCATATACATTTCAGCATACATCAATAAATTTATTGTGTGGGAGGCTAGTAAAAAGATTTTCAAAATCAAACGTGTTAATGTTATAAATTTTATTTTCTTTGAGAAGTTTAGAATTTTAGTGTTGTTATCTATAATGAAGTTCTCTTCTTCTTTGATTTTTTTAAGAATAATTTTTAGAAATTTGAAGAAAAATTTACTAAGATGATAGTTGTAACTTCCAGTGCTGTAAGTGACAAATTTGTATTTTAGTGGATTTTTATGAAATTTAATAGTAGGAAAAAGGTAAGGATAATTTAGATCACTGATTTTAATTTTGGTTCTCTTAGCCAGTGTTATAATTCTTTTATCTAGTTCTTTTTTTCCAAATTTAATTATTTGATATGTTTTATTTGTATTATATTCTTTAAGTAGACTTTCTTTGAAGTGTAATTTACATATTAAGCAAAAATTATTTCCTGCCTTATCAACTGTGGTTATAATAAATTTATCTTTAATGTATTCAATTTCTTTTTCAAGATGCTTGTTGAAGAAAATACCTCTATTAATAGTAGTGTTATTATTTTTATATATTCTGTTTTTTGTTTCCAGTAAGATATGCCTTTCCATTCTTCAAATCCCTCAATTGGCCAATGATATTTCCTGGCAATTTTTGCAATGAATATATCCAAATCTCTATTAATGGAATTGCTCACCCTTAATTGACTAACTTTATTTCTTAACCTAAATTTAGTTCCCTTAAACATAATGTCTCTAAGAGCTTTAGATTTAACTATATTCAAATTACCTGTGATAATATGCCCTTTATCAATATCAATAAATTTATTGAGATCTGTTTCGTTACAATAACAGTGTGAGTTGTTTATCTAATTTAAATTTTTACAAAAATAATTATAATTACAAATATGCTTTTTGAGTGTCCTAGAAAATTTAAATGCAGTTGAAATAACAGAAATATCTTTAACAGGAAAGAAGTTATTGTTATCATGAATAATTTCAGGTAACTTTAATTTTTCGAAGCATATATCAAGAAAATTAACAACATAATATTCTTTTTTCTCAATTTTGTTAACCCTAAATAGAAGTCTATTGTTAGTAATTCCCAGTTTAAACTTTATAAGATCTAAAAAAACATTCTTTATGTTAATGTCAGGAAGTTTTACTTCCTCAATTTTGTTATTAAGAAGCCATTTAATTCTATTATTTCTAAGTTTAAAAATATATTTTTTAATTTTATCAATATTATCCCAGTTGTGGTTAAGATTACATAATTCCTGGATTTCATCCATTACAATAACCAATTTTCCACCTTTACCACTTCCTCTTTTTGATCTAAATGTCTTGTTGTTTGTTGTGTTTAAAAAACCTTTAAAAATGTTAAATTTATTATAAATACAAATTTTGTAAAATTCACTATATCCCTCACCATTCAATTTGCTGTTAAGTCCATATGGGAAGAGAGGTTTTAGGCTGCAAATGAATAAATTCTCTAGATCAAGTCTAGTAAAAGACTTGATCTAAAGAATAGAAAGAAAGGAATTTTTTTGTTGCTGCAGTTGATTTTCATTTCAACTTCTGATAGTTGTGGTTAAAATTGTTTTGGTATCTACTACTACTCTTCCACTAGAAGGTACTGAATACATTGATATGTTCCTTAACTTAAAAATTTTAGAAATAAATTAAAATTAATTAATTTTAAAATATTAAGAGAAAATTTCATCGCATTCTCATTTTAAACGGATAAACACATTTTGATTAAAAGAGAGTAGTTAGTATAAAATTTTATGTTTTGTTTTCGGCTCAAATGATCTTTGATATAGCCAATTAATATTTTCAAACAATATGCTCATATCTTTTTCAATTCATATCTTTGTAAATAATTGGTAAATTTACGTTACATTTATCAAATATTTAAAAATATTGCATATTGATAGATAAGAAACAATATGATAGTACATCTGGCTTGTAAAAAAAATTAACCGAAATGTAATAATTCTGAGATAAGCGATTTGTCTGATATATTGAAAAACAGCTTAAAGTTTAAATTTGAAAAATTTCTGTCTTAAAATTAAAGTAAACAAATTCAATAATTTACATTGGCAGCAACGATTCACAAATTGAAACAAGCACATACAAATGCCGACCTCTGTCTGAATTTTAACGGGATTCAACTGGAATTTGTACCTAAACATCATCGGTGTGTAGGTAAATATGCTTTTGAGACCCTGAAGTAAATTTTCCCTTTTTCATTCCTCTGTGAATTGGAAGTTTACTCTTGAAGATATGGTGAATTAAAATTTTTTTTTGAGTTTTAAGCATGCTTCAAACTATAATTTGATATACTACGTGTAATATATTAATTCTAAGTGGTTTAATCTTTATATTCAAGTTAAGGATGCTTGGTCCTACTAAAAAAAAACAAAAAGAGGGGTGGGTACCGTTTTTAATATACTGCAACATCGATGTTCATAGCCAATTGAAGTAAAGTTTGTGGTTGGGATGAACTTTTTGATGTGGTGGTTTAGTTTAGTTATATTAACGTCCCGTTTTGAAGCTATACGAGGGCTATTTTCGGGACGGATCTCGTAATTTTGAGCCACGGTCAGATGACGAGGACGACACTTGAGCTGGCACCCCATCTCCAAGCTTCCGCATCACACCAGCGGGAGGGCGTTTGATCCCCTACGTATGATTTAACGTGCAACGGGCCCAATACACGACGGATCTTCAATGGAATCGGGTTTCGAACCCTTCCAATCCCAAAGCCGAGACCTTACCACTAGGCCACCGCGGCTTCTTCTGATGAGTTGGAAATTGTCGTCAGTATGGTAATTCAAATAATCAGACTGAATGGTTGTACTAGCAACCCTTCGCCTTGATTATAATTTTAATGGCTAGTGTTTTTCGTAGTTGAATTTTACACGAGAATAATAATGTAAAAAATAGTCTGTAAATAATTATTTAAGGAATAAAATTTCTTTTAAATGTGATAATTCGGAATAAAGCAGAGAATTATTTTAGAAACAATTTTAAAAAGAACTGAAATTTATTAATTTCAGGTTTTTTTTCGCTTGCAAATTATGAATAAATAAATTTATTTATTATTTTAATAAAAATCTTTTTCATCGTTTGGTTTTAACATTTCGGTCGAATTCATCTATTTGTTGGATTGAATTTTCTAGTCGAATATATATTTCTTCTTTTGCTTTTATTTTCATTAAAATATTAGGAGAATCAAATAAGTCTATTAAGCTTTTTCCTGTTTTGTGCAACATTTATTAGATTCTTTCTTTTCATTTTGGTGCTATTCTGTTTTATACTAATTTTTCAAAACCGACAATTCTACAATACACTAGGTTCCCACTGTCAGTGCTATAATTTTTTTCATTTAGTTAATTCAGTATTTTAATAGTTTACTGAAATTTGATGGAACCTTATTTAATATTACAACTAGATTTTTGTTAATAACCATTGTGTTTTATATTTACAACATTATTTAATTTCTAACATTAGTTACATTAATACTTTTTGATTATTAAAAGGCTTTCAATTCAGTAATTTTTACCTAATATCTGAATTTCGAGTACATACAAACTATAGAAACAATTTAAATATTCTTTGCATACAGTGACAAATGTCCCTACACCTAAGAGTCAAGTATCCCTAGCTTAGGATCAATTATTCCTAAGGTTAGGGATACTTGACCCTAGATGATTTTATAAAATATATTTATTTCATGATTAAATGAGATATCAGTATAGCATAAGTACATTTCTCATTAAAAACAAATCCTTTTATGTTGCTAACAATTAAAATATTTGAGAAGTAAAATAAAAATTAAAACTAGGATCGAATATCTCTAGTTTCTCTTCATAATCAACTACTGCACAAGAAGAAAAAATAATTCTGTGTTTGTAAACTGAAAATTAGACTTCTTAAGAGATACAATGTTTTTTTTCTATTTATTTACCTTTCACACGGTTTTGATTTCTATTGGTCTCGTCAGGTTCAAAGAAAGCCATAAAGGTAATAATAAAAAAAGAAAAAATTCGATTGGGAAGAAAAGAAATCACCTCAATTGACGTCAAAATTCTTCAACGTGGAGAATTTAAGGACAATCTTGTTCTTTATATCTTATATTCTTCAGATGTTGTTTGTAACTGCTTGACTAAAACCTCTTTTGGTTCTCTAGCTTTTGAGCAGAAAAAACATTGAGATTTTTCTTAAAAAATGATTTTCGAATGTTTAATAACACCGAAAACCGATTTTGGAAGAAACAATTCTTAAGCCATATTAAATCTTAGCTTAATTAAGGAAAGACTTGCTTGATTTTTTGAAAATGCATTTTTTTGTTGCGAGTTTCCTTTGTCATAATTTCAAGGGAAAAGAGATTTAACGCTGGACGGGGCGTATATTTAGTTTTTAGGAACGTTTGTATCGAACAAGAAAAGTTTTTCAAAATCTTGTGAATAACCTTTGTTTTGAATCGGAATCTAAATTTTCTCATTAATTAGATAGATGAAGACTTCTATAATACTAGAAACTAAACAAAAAGCATCAAAGGGAAATATCCTTGAAATGATTCTTTTTTTCGAGGAATTAATAATAAATATTTATTTTAAGTTTAACATCAAAATTCTTAACATTTGCGTTAGGAATAAAGAACTGTGTAGAATAATTTCAAAATATTTGAAGGAATAAAAAATAATATTTCTGTGGTAAAACAAATCCTATCGGAATTCAAACCTAAACTGAATCGGCGCATTTTATTTCATTATTCTTTTTGAGCTATGAGGTTGTCTATCTGTTCATCGTTTCAGATATTCAATCTCGTGTTGGAAAATATTTTTAAAACTGTTGATAATATGACTTAACTTACTCACAAATTTCAAGATAAAAAGTGAAAATGGTAACACCTTTATAAACAAGAGTGACTTTAGCATCATGTGAATCTGAATTAGAACTAAAATGTAAGAGACGAATGGCTTTCTATAGAGAGCTTCTTCAGAAAAAGTGGTTCACATTTGTATTCTACGTGAGGACACTATAAAGAAATAGATGCAGACAATCGTACAAGTGTTTGTAAGCACGTATATATTTTCTCCATTGTGATCTGCAGATTATCATACCACCTCGCCTATAATCATTATTCTTATATTTGTTAATTCATGAACTGAACAGAAATTATTGAAAAAGTGTCATTTTTTCAGGAATGTGTTTGAATAGAGGAATGATTGGAAACCTTTAAGAAATGAATTCACTGTGATGCATTCTAAAAGTATTTATAAAAAAGTATCATAAATATTTATTTTTGACTTACTGTCACCCTGTTAATATACGTAATTTTTATCGTCTAAAAATAAGATGAGACGTGCTATTATTTTTTGTTATTTATTTTTTGATTATTATATGGAAACTCCCAAATTTTTGCAATATATTATTTTACAAAGCTCCAGTTTCTTAAATATTTTAACCTACACTCGTCTTTAAGATAGGTGTAGGATATAATGCTTTAATTTTACATGATGCATCGACCCTCATAAATTTTCTTCTTAAAGGGATCCAATTCATTAATATTGTGTGTGTCCTTTACCGAACTGCGCTGAAAAAATCATTCTTGAACCTTTTTGAATATTCTGGAAAGTAAGGATTTTAATAAATAAGAGTTCCAGCTCTTTTTTGATATTTTTGTAATACAGATTTCTTTGTACTATGTTCAGCAAATATTTTACTTTTTAAAACAGTATAATATCCATATACACTTCTCTTTTAGAAAAATGTGTCAGTAAATTAGACAGTTAAATTTTCCTTTTCATTTTATCTTCTTATTGATAAACACATGCCTGCTTCTTTATAGCAGATCTATATAATTGTATTTAGAATACTCTATTTTAGAATACTATACTCTGAATACACTTGAGATCTGGCAGGTATAAAATTTGCCATTGAAGATAACGAAGACGGCACCTTAACTTGCATCTCACTTTCTAAATTATCATAAGACATCCATGTATTGGTCCACGACATCAAATTAAACGTGCATTATCCCTTATACATGCTCTTCTGTGATATCGGGTGTGAATACCAAAGCTCTGACTTCTTGAACCGTTTTTTCTACCAGATACTTTCTATCTGGCTCTGCTATTTTACTATGTTTATAATTATTTTACATAAATCTTTTAGATACATCGCACGATGAAAATAGCTTTAAAAATACTAAATTATATTAAATTTGTCTCAAACAAATTTAATAATAGTAAAAAAACCGTATTATAGAATAATGCATCTGTGAAAGATTCGTTTTTTTCGCAGTACCTTCTACAATAATTATACTGATAAAAATCAAAGTCATTCTTCGATCTGTAGCATAGTTTCCATTTATTGATAGCATTAATTTCTTCCATCTAATCATTTAAGATATTTTTACCTCTTAACATATTGTATAATCTCTGATTAAGATATTAATAATCTTCTGCGCAGATATTTGTATACTTTTCCAGAATAAGTCAAAAAGTAACAAAGGTGGTTTTAAAATATTATAAAATAGGTGTTGAACTGGATGTGTAATCGCTATGTGGCTCCATTCCATTGTTAGAAATATGCATAACAATTGAAATGAAGATTTTGCGTTGTCGGAGATGAATTTTTTTATGCTGTATTCAAATCTCGTTGCTTTCTAATTCAATAGTTCAATTGTGTCATTTTGGTCGAATACAGAAAAATTTGCAAATCCTTATAAAGGAAATGTAATGTATATTACGGAAGATATTTTCAACAAAAATCCCTCATATATTAGAAAAAAAGTAGAAGGTTCACATGACAAAATTGTTATTTAGAGATATCTGATTTTTTCCAGACCGTTTTGTCACTCAACCCATTATTAAATTTCAATGAATTGAAAGAAACCTCCAGATATTATTCATCAAATCTAATGCAATTTATGTATACTTTCTGAAATAATATATTTTTTTCTAAATAGAGAGAAAATTGCAGGTAAAATGAAAGCATAAAATAAAATTCCCTACGGCTGTATTAAGCAAAAGAAAATGTCTTCTGGTAATAAACGTGTAAATTTCAATATTAAGCATGAATAAAATCTTTATAACTTTTAAGTTCAATTATATGCTTTTAAGCTGATAGTTGTCTTTGATATTCATTTTTCAATAGCATTTTATAGAAAAGTAATAATAAATGCTTTTGAGACGTGAGTCAATTTAATTGCTCTGTATTGCCTTTAAATCTCAAAAAATATACTTATACTTTACTGTTATACAAGTTCTAATATACTTTGAAGAGATAGTTAATTTATTTAAACCATAACCTGTAGCTAAAATGAAACCCAATATGAACGCATATTTACATTAAGTTTTTCGTCACGAAACTGAAATTGCTTTTCATCTTTTCTTGTAAATTATTTTACTTCAATCCATAAACTAATAATTATAGTGTTCTATGCGTTTTCTTTTTATCTTTTCAACGCACTTAAAAATAAATAATATTTTAAAATCAGTTGTTTCCTCTGCTCTGATATAAGATTTTAAAATTAAATAAGAGCAACTGATATTTGCATATGAAAACACCGTACAATCTAAACAAGTTTACTTGACAGTAATTTGATTTTGTATAGAAAACAGCTTGTAAAAATGAAAATATTGAGGGTTTGCCTGGTTAAAGAAGTGCTGCTTTCTTATTAATAAACAAGCATCAGGATTATTTATGATAAAAGGTCTTTATTGTTAAAGCTTACGGTATAATGGAAAAATAATTTCCTCTTGGCAAAGGAGTGAATTCAAAATTTCGAACTGCGGTGCCAGTTTTCCCATCTTTTTCAATGGAGTTGAAACTCAACGAAAAAAATCCATCTCTTTTTATCAAAATTTGTTACTTTTTCTTTTTTTCTAAAAAAATACCAGCTGAGTTTGAAATTATTTTCTTCAAAATCGCTGCGTTTTTTGTTTTAAAGCAAAAGTTACTTAGTCACTTCTTGTTAATAAATTATACTTCATAGACTAAATATTTTTTTATTTAAATTACTTTGATGTTAGTAACTGAGTATTTGCAAAATGAGAAAATAAGATTATATGAGACATAGAGAAGCATGCAAGATTATTTTTAAGTGTCTATAATTTTTCGTAGAAGTTTAAATTTAAATTTTAAAATAAATATTTCAAGTAGAATTTTTTTGTGGTTACCTCTCTAGATTTAGTGGACTTATTTAGATTTTTTATAAGACTGCTTTGTAGTATTGGTTCTTCATACTCTTCTCTTTTTGATTGTTTTGTTTTGAGGTTTTCCTTCTCTGATTTTTTGAGTCACCTCAAAACAATTTCCTCTTTTTTGATAGCATTTTATTTTCATGTTCTCTTTTCTTCTAACTGATATTCTAATTCAATTTTTATGATGAGGATGTTAAAATGACAGTTTTTCCTTTATCATTTGCTTGAGTTTTCTTGCTTGCAGCTTAGGGTGGATATCTTTGGGTAATATAGCAAACGCTGAAGACGTAGCGAAGTTGTCAGTCCCAAAAACTTGTAGTTCCAAACTTTTAGAACAGCAAGGCTCATTTAGAAGCTGTTCGGCATTCTTGGTTTGTAGAAGAGGCTTAGCTAGAGTTTCAGGCTTTCTCTGTGTTTCTAGAATAGGGTTTTCTTCTGTTCTCTTTCAAATTCTTTCGATAATTTTATGTAAGAGAAATTCGTTTATGAGAAAATAATTAAAAACACTGAATTGAAAGCGTCTTAATCATCAAAAAACATTGATGAAACTAATGGTGAAAATTAAATAATATGGCAACTATAAATCGTAATTTTTATTAAAAAATCTAGTTATTGAATTAAATCTAATTATTAAATTAGTTAAAAAATTAAATAATTAAAAAATTGAATTAATTACTTGATAAAAGCTATAGCAATGGAACATGGAACTTAATATCATCACTAGCTCACTGAAAAACTGTCGGTTTTGGAAAATTAGAATAGAACAGAATAGCAACAAAATGAAAAGAAAGAATCTAAATTTCGTACAGAACAAGAAATTGGAAAAACGTAATAGACTTACTGGGTTCTCCTACTACTTTAATGATCCAAACCCAAAAGCATAAGAAGAAAAATAATCCAATCCAAAAGCAAAAGAAGCAAATTGTATTCTACGTGATTCTTTCTTTATTAAAATTCAAGCTAACTAAGAGACGAACTCAGTCGAAATGACGATGCGTTAAATAAAAGCAAATGATTGCAAAGACTTTAAGCAAAAGATTTTTAATTTCACATGCTCTTAAAGTTTTATATGAGAAAATTGAATACAAATCGTTTATTTGCGAACGAGGATATAATGGAATAAATAAATTTCAACTCTATTAATATTTAGACTAAAATAATTCTTTGTATTATTTGAAACAAAAAAAGAAAATATTGGAAATCGGAATAAATTGGAAATGCTTTCCATCAGATCATTTGACTCAAAGGTCGAATATGATGACTCTCACAAACTATCAAAGACTATCCTCTTGGGTCGGGTATCCGTAGTTTCTCCTAGCACCCGGTTTTACCGCTAGTGCAGAGATTATAAAAAACGAAATAGAACCACTCAATTGTTTTACTAAATCTTTATTGTTTAACAGAATAGAAATCCTCATATAATAAGCCGGAGTAAATATAGTTTTTTATAATTGTAATGATTATTAAGTAAGGATAGTTTAAAAAGAAAGGAGAGTTGACATCATAAAACAAATAAACCTTCATAGACGAAGTGAATGCAACTATATCTATTCTTTATTTTCCACTAGTGGAGTATAATTCAGAATTTATCCACTAGAAAGGAGAATTAATAACTCCAAAATCAAGGTTTTACCCCACTCTCCCCTATTTGTAGTAAATCATTTTTTACAGCGCTTGTGTTAAACTTTTTCTTTCATAATTTTAATATGAAGCAACTTTTATAAAAATTCCAGTTCAATATCGTTAATATTCAGAAAGATATCGACTTTGAAGCGAGATGCAAGTTCAAATTTTTCGTATCTTAAAAATGGTCTTTAGCATTTTTCCATCAGTGTTTGTTGGACGCTAGTCAATAAATAGATAATTGAATTACATACAATATAAGGATTTGGCATCAGATATTGGCATATTTTTTCAGATCCTTGGTGCTAAATGCCATTGTCCTGGAGGGTCAATTCCTACTTCTTGAAAGCATGTTTTTGCTGTTCTTGCATTTTTCCAAGAATATGATACAAAAGACTTTACAATGCCCCAACGGATGTGCTTCAAGAATGGCATAAGCCCTTAAAGAAGAAGTTTATTCCCCAGAAAATTTCTGTTATTGTGAAAAACAACTCTAGCAGACTTTTAATTCAGAATTAATTTTTGATGCCTTATTTCTTTTAAAAAGAAGTACCCCCACTATTTTCTGTTTGAGTGGATAAAAGTTTCAATGCAGAATAAAAAATTCGATCTGCCTTCCTGTGAGTCCTGCTGAGGAAGCCCCACATAATAATGATTTTGAGTTGTCACTGGATGAAATTTTATTTATACATTCAAATGTAAAAATTAGCTAGAAAAAAGCAAATAAAATAGAGAGGAGAAAACAACAAAGCTACATTTGCAAAGAACAAAGGAAATTGAGAATAACAGCTTCCAATTTTTTTTCACCGAAAAAATGGTTTAGTTTAAGGATTTTAGGAAAAAGAAACACGGCAAAAGATATAAAAGAAAAGAAAAAATATATAAAAGAAAAATATACCACTTATAACTTTAGAGATGTCGTCTGGTGATTTTATTACTTGGGAGCATCACCATTGGGAAAGATTCTAATAGAAATAAAATGTACTGAAAACTTCGACCTACAAGAATTATGTACAAAGCCAGGTTTTTGCTTAGAACAAATCAATAATGTTTTTGATATGAAAAGGAACCATAAACATTTTTACCAAATACAAGGACAGATGGCATCAGGTAACTTAAAAAAATGTCTGTTTGTTCTTTTATTTGCTGTTCAGAAGGAACCATACATCGTAGAGATTGAATATATTGATGAAACATGGAGAGGCATCCATGAAAAACTGCGCAACTTTTACTTTTCTGTCCACTTAAAACATCTAATGAAAAAAAGCTTGATAGATTTTAAAACATTCTTTCTGTTGGCTGTAATTAAATGTTTTGGATATTTGTTCACCAGAGATTTGTTAGATCCTATTTTTGATTTCTTTTTGTTATTGTTGTTCGTTTATTTGTGTTTTATAATGGAAAATATACTATGATTTGCTAATTGTACGAAACCCACTTTCAAATGTCATAAATAAAAATTGTATATTTCACATCTCCTGTTTCGTTCATGACGAAAAATAAAATATTATAGCTTGTGAATAATTGATCTATTTAAATTATGGATATAAAATGTGAATCATCTACAGATACGAAAATTAATTATGCCTTCAATGTCATATATATAAAACAATAAAACCATTTTAAAAATATGTGCTATAACTGTTGCAGCAAATTGCAATGGCGGAATAGGCCTACTTCATGTTCATACCTCTAATATTTTAAGAGAGTTGTAATTTTCTTTTCAACTTAAGTATTTTGGAAATTTTTAATTTCGAATGCTAATGTAAATTATAGATCAATTTTAATTTGTCTGTTTTCCAATAATAGGTAACTTTTGATAAGATTATTCTCGTCCACTTTATCAGCATACAGTGTAAATATTAAATTCTAGATAGGAAAAACATTAATACACAACTCAAAAAATATAAATTTATCAATAATTTTAGAAATCACGTTTTATTAGCATAACTTGAAATATTTATATATGATATAAAGTCAGCATTTAATTAGTGAGTTGCCAAAATTGTTGAAAAATCTGCTATATATATTAGTTTACTGATGGAATGCAGAGAGTTATATGGGATGTGGCTACTGAAAAACTTAAACTGTTTGATTCGACAAATGATCCTCTCTACATGGATACGATGGCGGGAAAATCTTTTTTTTCTTTTCTTTCAATAATATTGAACTGAATTTTATCTTATAAATGATAATAATAATTATAAATGATATACCACCAGAAGAAGATATACCGATGAGGCATTCACAGTGTTGGAGTTCTTGTAATTACTGAAGGTCAGTTGTTGTTCTTTAGGATCAGACGGTTTTTAAATGGCAAATTCGGTGCAGTAAACATTTACTCTATACTGTAAGAAATTTAGCTTCAAACTGTATGGCATGTTCTCTAATACCATATTTTTGTTTGGCCATATTTCAACAGAAGCAATTTTATAATATATTGCTTCAGTTACTGAGGTAATAACGCGTGATATTGAACTCTGAGTTATCTTTTGAAAAAATAGACCCATCATACTCTCTGCCATTCCAGTTTTAGGACTCACAAAAGACAAAAATAATCTTTTGTTTTTCAATACTGGATAAAAACAAATAGATGGTATGAAATCTATTCTGAGAAAATCCAATTAAAATGTTCATTGGATAATCGCCTAAATTTAACTGTTTCTTTCAAATTGCTGTTTAGAACAGCATTTTCTGATTTCATAGTTTCTAATTCTTTTAATAGAAGTTGAAGCAAAATCTCATTAGTTTGGGTTGATACTTCATTTGAAGATACCTGTGCTGGACCACAATTTTTCTGTTTGGATAATTCCTGATCGAAAAATATTAAATGTTTAAATTGACAATGAAGGTTTTTTAAATTTGCTTTCTAACATTTAATACAATAGGGGTGTTACATAAACACAAAAATATCCATCTATAAAAACATATATGCAACTTAAATGCTTCCTTTTGAAATGTAGTTGAATGAATAAAAACTAATCTCAAGGATTCTTTAATTGCTTTGCAAACCTTTTTGTTGATTTTGAATTTTAAATATTTGTAAATAACTAGGCATAGAAAAATGTTTTTAACGTGAAACTGTTATTGTATTAAAACTACAAGGAAAATTTTTTGCAAATATTTCAGAATGCTTACAGCAACCCAAATAATGATTCTCAGTTGCCCATTGATGAAACTTTATTTATTCATTCTAATACAAAAATTAAGTTAAAAGAAGCACAGGATACAGAAAAGAAAACAATGAAGCAACAAAACGATATTTGGTTGTTAAGATTAACAGCTTCCCATTTTCCCTCAGTAACCTATGTTATGAGAAATTCAAAAAACAGCGTCTAAACCAGGTTCGACCACACATAAAAGCAGACATAACGCGGAAGAAATGAATTTTAAACGTCAAATAAACGATTTTTTCATTGCAAAGAGAAAATTATGCATTGCGAGATTTGACATCACACGAGGAAGACTAAACACTAGTTTCCTTCATGGATGAAAAATATTACAAACACAGTATTAAGAAATATTAAAAATTAGTTCTAAAGAACAAATTATTCTACCTCAATATATAATGCTCTAAAAATTTATAAATTATGTAAAAAAAATATACGAAATTTCAATCGTCAACAAACTTAGTACCAACATAGATCAGATTTAGATGCAGAGATTGTTATTTATTAATGCTATTTATCAATACTTTTTATTGCAAACGTTGTCTTAAGAAACGATAATTATAAAATAAAAAGATGACAAAAACAATCCGAAAATATGTGTTTATTTAGCGAAAAAAGTACATTTTACATATTAAACTACTGCCGATCTTTTGTTCTGACTGACAACAGGTATTATGTATAATCTTGAACCCAAACGGTGCAAAAGGTCCATGGTCTAACTCTATGATGTAAAAATTAAGTAGTATATGTATGATGTATTTTGTAGTAGAATTAAGTGTCGTTGACAAACGCTTAATTCTCTATAAACTGGGATCCTTGATATGTTTTTGGCCTCAGAATTCACACATAGTTTCTGATTGGAATTTAATGTATAACTCCTGAGGGCCTTTCTACTCCTGTCATTTTGCTAGCCACTGAAAGAGCCAAAGTTTAATTATTCATCTATGAGTGTAACGTTGATAATATGGAGGTAGCAGCAGGTTATTTAAAGCTATATAACATGAAATGAGTCCGAAACTCATTTCATAGCATAAAATCGGCAACTCATTTCATGACCTACAGTAAAACGAAAAATGATTTTTTGTTTGGAATTTGTATTGTAAATCAAATCAAAACGAAGAGAAATCATAACATTTTGAGCAAGTGAAATTTTATGTTCTCAGGATATCTGTGCATAAATATTATTTAATAATCAGGAAATCGTTTTTATGGTATAAAAATATAGTTTTTAATAAAATTTTTGTTTCTCCAAATTTTTCGCGATTGCGAATAGAAAACTGTTATGTATGTGATGCAGAAAGAAGAATAAATCTACGTGAAATTCGTACTACATTTGATAGCTTTCAAGTGGCCAGTTTACGATACGAAGTTAGTATATGAAAGTATTATATTTGATCGTTTTGTCATATTTACACACTGAAAAAATTAATAATTTATACCTTAAAAGGAACATATTTAATAAAAAAATTATTTTGAAATATACTTAAAATAGAAACCAATAAATTGATCTCTCTTAAAATGTTTCAACCTTAATAATGTTAGATTGGACCTCACACTACAAGAAAGACCAAATTACGTCGAAATTTTGGTATAAAATCTTATTTTTTGTTGGTAACACATTTTATTCACTCGTTGTAGCTGTTGCACTTTTTTGAAACTTAGTTTTGTTTCATAATTCTATAAAATAAAGAAAAATACAGAAATTATCAAAAATTGTCTAGAAAATAATGTTTTTATTAATTGAAATTTGGTGCAGAAAACAGGATGGAATTTAAGGAATATTCTAAATTATACTATAGTTTAAGATTATAGAATAGCTACAAATGCGGAGAAAATTATATTTTAGATAAATTTGTAAATATTTGGTATTATCTCTTATTTTAGTATCAGTTAATTTCTTTAAAAAGAGGTTATTTTTCGCATCTTTGACTCATTAACAAGCAATCAATTTGAAATAAAATTGTTGAAACCCAATCCAGGATAATGAGAAAGATATAGTGCTTCCACAAATTGTCACTATTCAATGAAAGAATAGTTTACAAGTCTTTCTCGGATCCAGTTGATCCAGTTCTTAGATTTCCGCCAAGAGTTTGAAAGAGAAATTACTTTTCATTCACACATATTCACAAAATTCTTTACCCACCAACACCGTTTTAGAAATATTGTTGATTGCACTAACAAAAGTCGATTTTTTCCGCTTTCATTTTACATTTCATTTTACATCAAGAATATACCGTTCTATTTAATTGCAAATTGAAATATAAGTTGCTAAAATGAAAAATATTTCAGGTAAAACATACGAAGATTATTTATAAAAGACAGGCAAATTTTGTGTCGGTAGAACAATTCAAACTCAACATTAATAACCACAAATTGTTTCTCCCAACCAAATCAACATAGGTGGTACAGGGAACTTTCATAGGTTGTTACATAACGGGAAACCAGTTTGTTTCCATTTGGAAAAATCCACTCTAATCCCAAATGATGTCCATTGAGCTAAACAAATTTATTTAAGTATTGGTTTTGAATTTATAATAAATCTTCAATTTAATCAAGTCTTAAATATGCACGACATTCTGTTGAATAACTAGAAATTTGCTGACTCTGAAAGCACAGAATTTCCAGTTTTTCTTAAAACCGTTCATATTACATTCTATATGCAGTTTCGTATAGTCTATAAAACTTATAATCGGAATTTCAGTCCTATTTAGCTCGAATTAATGAGGTACTAATGCACATTCAAATCGAAAAAAATTAGATGGAAACTTGTTTCAGTATTCAATTTGTATATTTATTAGTTTTGATTGTTTAATAATATAAAGCTAAATAATTCTTACTCCTCATTTTTGGCAAGTTTCAATTGAAGGAAAATTACTTAATTTACATTTTTATTGAAGAGTTGTAAGAAATGCCTTTAATGCAATAATGCTTGATGTTTTAACCCCATATGTTTAAGGGTCACCCTCAAACCCTCAAATGTAAAACAAAGATATATATATTATATCTGTCAATATATTTTTATAAATATTTTTGTATATTTTTCTTGCCTTTAAATATATAAACAATAGTTTTATATGAAAGATTAGCATGTAATAATCATTACTCGGGCATTATTTTGGCAGAGAATTTCTGTATAGTTTCGATTCCTGTGTGAAAAGTATCAATTTTGAATAAATATTCTTCTCTATATTGAGTGCCTAAAGAAGGACAAGAAAAAAAAACTATTGGTCCAAAGGTATTGGTTCTTGGAGCAGATTCGAAGCGACGACATTCGAGTGATGATTCGAAGCGAAAAAGATGGCCTATCTACAAAAGGTGATAATGAAATCCCGTTCCAATTTCTATCTGTCCTGACAAAGATCAGAAGTCTGCTCTTTCCTTTCATTATGTGTCCAGTGACAATAGGGAAATTAGCTCATTTTCTCTGTAATGATAATATTTTTGTACTATTATAATTTGATTATATTAAGTAATTTTTATTAAATTATTTGTTTTGAAATTGAAATCAATCATAAATTCCTTTCGATAACAAAAATACGTGAACTACTTATTTTATTTTGTTTACAAAACTTAACAAAAGCTTTCAGCTTCCAGTAGTTTCTTCAGATATATAAAATATTTTGAAAAATGCTTTTTGTACCATTTTCCCTAATATATGCTCGCATTTTACTAACTGTATGTCCTTAATAACTTCTGCTGAGATCTATTCTATTTCAATCTCAGTTTCTTCCTTTGAGACATTTTGTTGAAAACGTTTATAGATGTTGTTACCAAATATATTTTATTAAGTCAGTCGTCCTTATTCCGTAGGTTAGGAAATAAAATTCTTTCTGTAATCGAACAAAATTCATTTTTTCAGAATTTATTTCTCTTTATGCAGCGTAAGCAACAACTGAGTAAAAAACTGTGGGCTAAAAATACCGAACAAATAAAAAGAAAAATTCGATTTCTTCAACATAGTTTTCCAATCGAGAAGAATGTATCATTCCCAGTGTTCGGAAACACAACTGAAGCCATAAAACGAAATTAAACTCTTTTCTAAATAGAGAAGGAATCTTAAGGTGCAGGAACTCGCTTGAATTCTGTGCACAAATCAAAGTTGAAATCCTTTCTGAATTAAAATAATCGTACTAGCGTCTTGAAACTACTTCAAAAGTGTATTAAATTTGGGAATAATTTTGTTTTTGATGTAATCTACAACAGTTATGATAATACTTATAAACCACATTTCGTCAAATAATTACTTTCTGGATATGTTTAGAAGCAGTTATGGTAATGAAAATAAAATTTATTTTTTTAATAATTTAATTTAAATTAATTTTTAAGGAAAACGGAAGAAAAACTTTTTGAATAAAGATACAAAAGGTTTAAATAAAAGTAACGTATTATTTAAATTTAAATCAATGTTATATCTTGATAATATGATATATTATATTTAGATGAAAGTAATTAAATTTAGTTATTTATTTCTGTCGAGAACTCTAATAGTTAAAAATATTATATTATTTGCAGACATATCAACATGAAAGAAATGGATGATCACTTACATATAATTAGAATATGATAAAGAAAAGGAATTTACCCTCAAACGGACAATTTTATTTTTATTTTCTAAATACAGTCACTCTACGAACTTAACTGCACATATCTTCTAACATATAACTAACTGTATATTACCATTTTTCACTTCATGGCCTCTTTCATTATAAGAGAAGTTTTTATTAACTACTAGTTTAACTTAGTTATTACTTTCGAATTTGAAATGTTACAGCTGAAAACTTTGAAAATTAAGTTAACGAGTTCTTCAAAATGTTAATTATTCGTTTTGTTTCATTTATAGTGGAAAATGTGAGTTTGTGACAATCACATTTTATCTCGCCCTCTTACCAAGAGATGGCGCCACTATAGACTTTAACTCACCCTCCTACCAAGAAATGGCACTGCAAGGACTTTTCGCTATCAGACAGAAGGAGAAAGAACAGAGACTCTTGACTGTTCTTGCGAGAACGGTCGCTTTTTCGCTCTCACTGGGACCGGTCGGTCGAATCTCGCCATGCGTAGCGAGTAGGATAATGTAACTTGTCAGTTTATGTAATCTTAGATAATCCAGAATTATTTCATGTGGAAAGTATGAGAAAAATAAATTTAATTTAACTATGGCCCAGCTTTATTTAAACCGTCCATTCCCCTCCTGTGAGCTAGCCGGATAGTTCGGTTACAACTGGCGCCCATCTTTCTGGGCCGAATCCCCCTACATCCTGATGGTTGGTAAGCATATTTTGTAATCTATACTTTTTAAATGCAAAAAGAAAATTAACGATTTAAAATATGGTATTATTTTGTCGAAAATATTTTAGTCATAAATCATACAGCTTGAATTTTGTTCGCATGTATTAGTACTAACTTAAAAATTGTTGCACGTGTTAGTCTTAGTTCAAAAGTGTTAAAAATGGGCGGACCTAGTTAAAAGTAAAATAACTGTTACATTTGCAAAATCGAGTTACGATTTTTTGTTTTAAAATTATTATTTTGTGCTCATATAATTGCTTTAAAGTTCGAGGTTTTTGAAAATTTTTACAGGTGAAATTTTGTTTGAAATATGTATAAAAATAAAGCTCTCATTTTGTTGTGTGTATCGAATGCTATATATTTTCAATAATTAAAGCAATTAATTTTAGTATTTTATATTTGTAATACTATTCAAATTGTTAAAATAATTATTGTATCCAGTTATTGATTCTTATGATTGAAAATGCAGTGTGTGTGATTAATAGTAACTTAATTATTAGATTTAATTTAATTGTGTTATGGTTGTTAATAGTTGATTGTCTAATAATAATTGGTTGATGGTAAATTATTATCTCCAATTTAATTGTTCTTATGACTGCTAATTTATAATTGATAACTCTATCCATTTTTACTTCAGTAAGAAAAACCAAAGTAACTTAAGAACCTGTTCTCTGTTGTGTTTAAGTATTGAAATTAATTGTGGGAAAACACAGTTTGTGCAATTTTTTTAAAATTGAGATTTCATTGATTGTATGTTATAATGTGTTCATCATCTGCTTCCATTGGAAACAAAAGTGTGTTTGTGCGCGTTACAATGAAATATTACATTTGAAGTGGGTGATTATCAAATATTCAAGTGCTACAGTGAATCAATCGATTCAAATGCTAATAAACTTGCTGGCATGTGATTGTGTGTGCCATCGTGAAACGGTCGATTCCGCCAAAGGTTCAAGAATGGCTTTCCTCGGCAAAGCCCGTAAAGAAGATCTGATCATTCTCGCCTGAGAGTTAGGAGAACAGGTCACCCCGGATCTCAAGATAATAGATTTGAGGAATTTGATCGTGGCAAGCACAAATTATGAGCTTGAGTTTGTTAAAGAACTGCTGAACACAGTTATATCACAACGAACTGAAGAGAATAAACAAAGAAAACGTGAGCTCGAAAGTGAAGAGAGAAGGAAAAGAGAAGAAAGGGAATTCGAACTGGAAAAGCTGAAACTTCAAAATGAATCTTTCAATTCAGCTGGTAATGGGTTTTCCTGTCCAAAAATAGATTTCCTGTCTATAATGCCTAAGTTTGATCACGTAAACAATGCTTTATACGTAATAAAGCTTTATTTAATCCAATTTGAGCGCCAAGCTCAGGCCGCCGACGCTCCGAAGGAATTTTGGGCTTCACACTTGCTCAGTCTGCTACCCTAAGAAATAGCACAACTTGTTGCTAGAAAAGCCAAGGGGGTATCACGAGATTTTGAAAAGGTGAAGAGCTTGCTACTGAAAATATATAAACTTACAGTTGAGAAATTCAGGCAGCTGTTTTCCAAACACTGGAAGTCTCCTACTGCTACCTGGAAGGACTTCGCACATGAAGTCAGGAACTATTTTCAGGGATGGATCTGTGGTTTAGATATTTCCAAATTTGACCAGCTAAAGCAGCTAATCATCGTAGATAAAATAAAGCGTAGAGTTTCCCCCCCGAAGTGCGTGAGCCTTTATCGACGAATGGAGCCAACTCAACAATGTTGAAAAACTAACTAGCAAGTTAGACGACTATTATGCAGTTCAAACCAAGAGAGATTTCCATACCTCCACCCCTCGAAGAGGAGCTGAAAACAGAGCATACATTACGCTAACCAGAAGAGGTATCCAGAACAGAATCCCAAATTCTCGGAGACACCTAAGCTTAAGAAAATGGAAAATCGATCAACCTTGACATGTTATGGCTGTGGAAAGCCAGGATACATAAAAGCCAAGTATCTTTCGTGCACACCCAGAGAGAAGCGCAATTCCAATAGTATGACCCTTTATACTTATCATGCTTCTGCTTCACTAGCAGCTCTGCTAAATATCCGCATAGGTGATATCCATGGAAGAGTATGAGCTTACGCTGGTGCCACTCGCTCCATTGCTGGTGAGTTATGTTCAACTTGCTCCGAGAACGAGGAGTTGATTTCCAGAAGATGGAAGTTACGATGGTTTAGGCAGATGACAGCCGAACTACCATGGAAGCTTACACCGCCCCGGTGTCCAGTGACATTGAAGGAAGAACTGTGCCCATTGATATGCTGGCTTTACCAAAAGCAAAAGGCAACCGAACACTCTTAAGTACTGACATTTTGGTAAAGTCTGATATCGCTCTAGACCTCAAGAACAAAAGATAGTATTTTAATGACAATCCTCATCACAAGATATATTTCAAGGAAGACCTTGATGTAAATTCGCTACAAACTGCTGGGAGCATTACAGCCAACAGTTGCCACTTTCGTGAAGGTGAAGGTACACCTCTCACCCCAGAGCAAAGAGAGATGAGCTACCTGCTCGAAAAATTTGACAGTATCTTGACAGAAGCCAGGGGGAGACCCTACCCCTTTTGTGGAGCGTCACATAAATACTGAAATGCGTCCACCAGTTTCCGTACCCCCGTACAGAATGTCGCCTATGAAAAAGGAACTCTTAAGAAAGGAGATAGAAGACCTCCTAGAAAAGGATGTGATTGAAAAATGCGAGTCAGCCTATGGGGCTTGTGGCGCTGCGGTCAAGACTTCAGACAGAGAAGTGAACTGACGAGATAGAGTTGAACGTGACTAAAAGTAAATGCGCAGTTGTGCAATGATTCAGTTTCAAGTTTCGAATTTCCCTTGTTTTGTTTTAGCTACCGACGTCGCTTTTGTTATGTTAATAAAGATGTTGTTTATAGACATCGAGTTGGTCGTTTGCATAATTAATTAGCAGACCAGCACAAGTGGTGACCCTGGTAAGTGTCTTTTTCGTCTTAACTTTCCGGTCGAGTCGAAATACCGACTTCCGTTGATAGCGAGAGTAGTAATTCTTCCGCAGTTGTATCTGCTGTAGCTATTAAAACGCCGGCTTTCTGGAGTGATAAACCAGAGTTGTGGTTCGCTCAGCTTGAGTCTGAGTTTGCTTTGGGAAATATTTCTGTTGGTTCTACCAAGTTTCACTATGTTATAGCAGCTTTAAATAGTGATGATTTAACTTGTGTTTCAGATCTTGTTCTTAATCCGCCTCAGACTGTTCTTAATCCGCCTTTTTATAACAGTCTTAAAACTAGGTTAATTGCTCAAAATGCTGACTCCGAATCTGTGAGGTTAAAAAAACTACTTTCAGGTATGGAAATGGGTGATAAAAAGCCCTCGACGCTTCTTTACGCAATGAAAAGTTTGGCTTCTGATGGGATTTTGCCTGAGTTGTTGAAGGGTTTATGGATGCAAAGATTACCTATTCAACTACAGCAAATTCTGTCTGTAAGTGGTGATAATTTACAAGCTTTATCTAAAATGGCAGATAGTATTTTTGAGATTTCGAAAGATGATTTAGTGGCGTCTGTGTCTGATAATTTTCAATCTTCAGATGTAAATAAGTTTGAGAATAGCTTGGCAGCTATTGAAAACAGACTTTCGAGACTAGAAAGACATAGAAGTTCGGCATAGATCACTCTCGCGAGGAAACACTGAGGTTCGAGGTTCTAACTAACGCAAATATTGTTGGTGGCATTTTAAGTTTGGAAATAGGGCAAAAAAATGCGAACAACCATGCACTTTTAAATCGGAAAACTAGTTCAGCCTTCCGTTTCGGCGCTGACGGTAAAAAAGGGCTTGGTTAAGCGCTTTTTTGTTTATGATAAGATTACTGGTCGTGAATGTTCGGTTGACACGCGTTCAGCAGTTAGTGTTTTACCTATTTTGGGGAGAAAAATTGTTCCTTCAAAATTTGTATTGTATGCAGCAAACGGAACTAAAATTAACACATTCGGTACTAAGTTAATCACTTTGAATTTAGGATTAAAACGGAAGTTCCAGTGGCCTTTCATTCTTGCATCGGTTTCGAAACAAATATTAGGAGCTGACTTTCTCGAACACTACAGTTTGTTAGTGGATATGAAGCGTAAGAAACTATTAGATGGCACCAGTTCTGTTGGTCCTGAAAACCCTATTTCTGCTAATGAATCTATGTATGTTGCTACTGTACAAGGAGATTCTCCATATGTAAAGTTACTTCTGAAATTCAGTGATATTACTAAGCCAAGTCAACCTAAACCAGCTGTTCATGTAAAGCCTAACACTGAGCACCATATTGAGACGCGTGGTCCCCCTGTATTTTCTAAAGCTCGGAGATTGGATCCTGAAAAGCTACAGGCGGCCAAACGCCAATTTCAGTACATGGTTTCGCAAGGCTGGTGTAGACCTTCGAAAAGTGCATGGGCAAGCCCCCTTCACATGGTTCCCAAAAAAGATGATTGGAGGCCATGTGGAGATTATAGGCGTTTAAACACTCAAACTATACCGGATAGTTTTCCAATTCCTCATGTGCACGACTTTGCACATAATCTTTTTAATAAAAAGATTTTTCAACTATTGATCTTGTCAGAGCGTACGATCAGATACCCGTTGCAGCTGCTGATGTTCCAAAGACAGCAGTGATAACCCCTTTTGGATTGTTCGAGTTCCTTTTTATGCCTTTCGGATTGTGTAATGCCGCACAGACTTTTCAACGTTTTATGAATGAGATCGTCGGAGATTTGGACTATTGATTTGTATATCTTGATGACGTTCTAATTGCATCTACAGACGAAAGTGAACATTTAAAACATTTGGAAGAAGTTTTCCGTAGGTTTCAGAAGTACGGTCTTGTGGTTAATACAGAAAATGCGTTTTTGGCCAGCTATCTGTTAAATTTCTTGTTTATTTAATTTCCGAAAAAGGAATCGAACCATGACCTGATAGAGTTTTAAGGCTATTAATGAATTTCAGCAGCCTAAAACTATCAAAGACTTGCGTCGATTTTTGGCCCTCTTAAATTTTTATCGGCGATTCTTTAAGAATGCAGCGCATGAACAATCTCTGTTGTCCGATTATTTAAAGGGTGCAAAGAAAAATGGTACCCGCCCAATAAATTGGACAGAAGAGGCAAAACTTGCTTTTGAAAATTGTAAAAACAGTCTTGCTATGTCAACTCTTTTAGTGTATCCCTTGCCAGATGCGCGGTTATCTCTGACGTGCGATGCTTCAGATCGTGCTTTAGGTTCTGTCCTAAGTCAAGAAGAAAATGGTGAATGGAAACCTTTAGCATTTTTTTCACGGAAGCTTACTCCGGCTGAACAGCGTTATAGCGTATATGACCGTGAATTGTTAGCGGTTTATGCGTCCGTTCGTCATTTTTCATACATGTTGGAAGGCCGTAATTTTACGATCTATATAGATAACAAGCCTTTGATTTACGCCTTCACTCAGAAACATGAAAAGTGTTCTCCACGTCAGATTCGACATCTTGACTGGATCGGTCAGTTTTTGACGGATATACGGCACATTTCGGGTTCACTGAACGTGGTAGCCGATAATTTGTCTCGAATTTCAGAGATTGAAATGCCCTCGCCAATTGATTATAAAGAGTTCGCTAAAGTGCAGTTGTCCGACGAGGAATTTCAATTATTAAAATCTTGCACTAATTCTTTAAAATTTCAACTTCTTAAAGTTCCAGGAATGGATACAGAACTTTTTTGTGACGTATCGAATGGAAGATGTCGTCCTTTTGTTCCGAAGGAGTCTCGCCGACGGATTTTTGAGACTCTTCATAACTTATCCCACCCAGGAGTAAAGGCTACAGTAAAGTTGGTTGGAGATCGTTTCCTTTGGCAGGGCTACAAGAAACAAGTTGCAGAATGGACTCGTTGTTGCGTACCTTGTCAGCGAGGTAAAATTCAACGCCATACGGTAAGTCCTCTTGGAACGTATCCTGTTCCACGTCATCGATTTGAACATGTTAATATTGATCTGGTTGGACCACTTCCTCCATCTCGTAGTTATACATATGCTCTCACGTGTGTGGACAGATTTTCTTGTTGGCCTAAAGCTATTCCTCTTAAGGATATTAAAGCTGAGACTTGCATCCGAGTTCTATGCCAACTGGATAGCTAGATTTGGAGTTCCTGAGAGACTTACCTCTGATCAAGATAGACAGTTCGAGAGCCGATTATTTCGTGAATTTGCTCGATTACTTGGTGTGAAGGCAGTACATACAATCTCTTACTATCCCCATGCAAATGGTTCAGTGGAAAGACTTCACCGGCAGTTAAAGTCTGCGATTCCGGCTCATGCAACTGAAAGATGGACCTTGGTATTGCCTTCTATCTTATTAGGGATCCGAGCATCTGTGAAAGAACCGCTAAACAGTCGGTTGCGGAGATGGTGTATGGTACTCCCATAACTTTGCCTGGAGAATTTTTTAGTGTCAATAAAACTTTATCAACTAATGATTTCCTTACATCTTTGCAACAACGGATGTCGTCCTTAAGACCTATTCCTATGTCGCAACATGCAGAAGAAAAGTTTTTGTGCATAAGGAACTTAATAACTGTTCTCATGTTTTCCTTCGACAGGATAGACTTACTAAGTCTTTGGTTTCTCCTATAGTGGGCCTCATCTTGTTGTTTCTAGAACTTCGAAGCATTTTACCATTCAAGTGGGATCTCGTCAGCAGACGGTTAGCATCAACAGACTGAAACCTGCATTTCAGCTTTCAGAGATCCAGCCTTTTCGAGTGAGCTTTTCCATTTAATCGTCTTACAGACTGCGTAGGGGAGCCCTGTGGCGCTGCGGTCAAGACTTCAGACAGAGAAGTGAACTGACGAGATCGAGTTGAACGTGACTAAAAATAAATGCGCTGTTGGGCAATGATTCAGTTTCAAGTTTCGAATTTTCCTTGTTTTGTTTTAGCGTCGTCGCTTTTGTAATGTTAATAAAGATGTTGTTTATAGACATCGAGTTGGTCATTTGCATAATTAATTAGCAGACCAGCACAGGGCTCCTGTGATTTTGATCCCAAAACCGGATGGAAAAACACGTTTATGTATAGACTATCGCAAGCTAAATGAAATCACAGTTCCTGATTCGTACTCACTCCCCAGAATGGATGATATACTCCAAATAACAGAAACAAAAATTCACCTATCATAATGCTTTCTCATTCGGGGTGAATCGGAAACTAGAAACAATTCGTTTCGATATTTTTTTCAATGATAAAGAATGTGAAAGAGTAAGAATATATAAATGGTTTTTTCTTACTACTCTTGGGTTTTCTGAAGAAAACAACTCAGTTATTTATGATACTGCAACATCTGTTGACAAAGATACAATAACTGGTATGACGTCATGTTCGACTGACCAAAGAGAAAAGCATCCTAATCCTAAGAAAATTGAAAGGAGCATTATTATAAATCATATAGAGAGCTACAACCCAAGTATTGCTCGCTACAGAAAAGAACATGCGCCAAATCGACGGTACCTCCCAAATGATGTGACCATTCAAAGGATGTATGATGATTTTATACGAGCTGAAACTCTTGTGACTGTTCTTACGATCTGTATAGAAAGGTTGTTAATGAGCTGAACGTATCGTTTACGAAACCCGGTTATGAAGAATGTGGCACTTGGCTTAAGTTTAAGGAACCTGACAAAGATCACAATCAGGAAAATTTATCACCAGACTGTGAGACTTGCATTTCTTGGAAGTGCCACATTGAAAATGCTTAAAAATCAAGAAACCTCTACAAATAACACTCTAAGCTGTAGTCTTCCACTGACACCTTATACTTTACTGCTGATCTACAGAAGGTGATTATGTTGCCACGGATGAATTCCTTCAAAGAAGCCGTGTTCACTCGAAGAATGGTAGCGTTTAATGAAAGTTTTGTACCTATTGGTACCAAACAGAAGGCTAAACCTCTCGCAGTCTTGTGGCACGAGGCAATAAGTGGAAGAAAAAAATACATTTAAAATGCCTGTTATTCATTTTCTTTATCATTTCAGAGATGTAAAGCACATTTTTATTTGGCTGCACAATCTGCATGTTTGCTATGTTTTGTGCTGCAATTTCTCAGCACAAAACATAAACTGGACTCTTTTTACCTTTTTGGTGCATCTTGTAAATCATTACCCACAAATTTCTGTAGACACCATTGACATTTTTTACTTCGAACAAGGTCATACGTTTATGGCTGCTGACTCCTTTCACCATCAAGTTGAATTGGCTATGAAGCACAGTGGAAAGGTTTATGATTTCCAGGATTTTGTTCAGTGTGTTCAACAAGCAAACTCAGGAAAAGTAGACACCAAAGAACTTGATGTTAGGGACCTTTTCGCATGGAAAGACTACACTTTAAAACAAAAACTTAAGCTTCGAGGCGACAACGTACCTTATCTCACAGATGTTGTTAAAGTAACTGCTAAACGAGGAAATACAAGTCTATTGTATTCTACCAAATATGAAGAATCCAGTTCAAAAGTGTTGAACTTCTTGCAAGCTAAATGCACCAAGAACTTTCCCATGCCTGAAAAAATTGACAAAGTACGAGGATTCAATAAAGAAAAGAAAAAAGAAATAGTTGAAAAACTGTGCCCCCTTATGCCATCTAACCGCCGTGGATTTTGGTTGAGCATCCAAGGGTCAGAAGAGCCAGACTTACTAAACGCTGACTAATGAAAGACTGATAAAGAACATTCATATACATGAAAACTAGTTTTATATTAATTAAAAAACTGAAAATTATTGAATGTGTTCTTTTTATTTTATGGTATTACACAGTTTTTAAAAGTTTCTTTTTTATTCAAAGCTATTATTTAGGGTTTGTGAGCATGATATTATGATCATAAAAAGTCTCAACTCTCATACAGGGAGTTAGGGCTTTCCGAGACCGTGTATTACAGCAACAAACTTTAAAATTAAAAGCCCTAAATCCATTTTTTCTTTAGATATATTAAACATCCAATATATTAACATTAACACAAAGCTGTGCACATTAAAACAACAACTTTTACGCATCAAAAGCCTTTTAAACTATCAAAACTTTGATGCAGGCGAAGAAATTTGTTTTCCTTATTTCCTGTAAAATTTTGTTCTTCAGAGATAGGGCTTTCTATGTTATGGGGGCAGAATATTCGTTGCTGGAGAATTATTGTTTCGGCAAAATCTTCTTCAACTCTTTATTTCAAAATTTTTATGTTCAAATTTGAGACCCCAAAATTTCATTTTAGAAAAAAAGGCAATTTCTTCATCTTACTCGACTGTGCGGGTAAGATGACGAACGGTGTCGAGTAAGATGACGAATATCTAATTTGCATAAACCTGAAAGTGAATCGATGCTGCTGCAAACGCTTAATCAAAAAATTCGAACCCTGATATTTTATATTAATATCAATTCATATATTAATTTGAGATTCAAACCTTAAGAAATGAAATCAATTACAAAATTCGCATCACCATGGGCTTGGATTTTGTCTTAGCCTGAATGGGGCCAGAGCTGGCACATAAAACACTGGAATCCCAATTCCATGTTTCCTTACTCACTGCAAATGATGCATTCTTCATTATCGAGGACCTCTGGGTCTAGATTGTCATTAGCGTCAACGTAAGGAAATTCAAATGAATGAATTGAGTCTTCAGACTCAGAACATTAGAAGTCGAGGTGTTACTTAGCTACTTTCTTCTTTTTTGTAGAATTTTTAGAAGGTTTGTTGCGTTTAGTGTTATTAACTTCAGCCTTCTTCAGCTGGCAAAGTTTTCGTTTATCTTCTCTTTCCTCTATCTCATTTTTAATGGGATGCTCATTTTCCCCTGGAGTGCCAGTGAGTTTCAGGAATGGCAGGTGGCATTCAGGTAGCACGACGAGATCCTGTATCAGCGTGGAAGGGTTCGTCATCTTCCCCTCCACCCAAGTCGTCATCTTATCCCATTTCGCTTTTTTATTTCAAAAAACATTGTAGGATATCAGCTAATCAGAAAAATTAAAATAATACATCATTAAACGCGTTATGATCAGCTCTTGGCGAATATCACATATAAAAATGAAAAAATATTTACTCCATGAACGCTATCCCTTTCCAAGCAACAACCAAAAATTGCATAAAAACAACTAAAAAACACATTATCGCGAACTATGAATCACACTAATAACGGGGTGAAATATTTTGGTGTGACACGGGTCTCTGGTCGCTAGAGGTCTCTGATGATGCTGAATCGGGGCTGCCATCTAATGTAATTTTCGAGAAAAATCCAATTCGTCATCTTAGACTCTTCGTCATCTTACCCGACTTTCCCCTACCTATAACCTGCGGTAGCATTTATTTTATGACAGATATTAATTTCTATCAATAGTAGAAGCGAAATAGAGTTATAAGCAAACATTATTCTGAAGAAAAAAATTGTAGAGTTTATATTTCAGCTACGTTTTTAATGAAAGTAACTAAATATGATATAAAAATTACAAAAATTATTACATTATAAGATATAAAATAAGGCATTACAAACAGATCTGTTGCAAATTGTATCATTTCTTAAAAACGTTTCATTTTAACTTAGTTGAAGTATGCAGTAGTGTTTTTTAAACTTTATTTTAAACCTTTACATATTTTTCTGAAAAATGTTTGAAAACTTTCTTCACAAATTTTAATGAATGAGAATGACATTAAAGGAACATAAAAATAAAATAATTAAACATGGCAGGGATATAGCAATTCCTCAGATGAAAAATATTAATTAGAAACGAAGTCAAGGAATATCAAATCTACATTTTAATTAAGACATAAAACTGTCAACTAATACCGTTTAATTCCTTTAAAAATGAAATACAATTCTAAGAAACAGCGAAATAACGAATGAAAATCTTTAATGATATTAAAAGAAATTTGATGTCGGATGAAAATGTGAGTACAAAATTTGTATTTATTCTGAAGATTTATGGAAAATCTATTTTTCTGTTTTGACGAATATATGTGGAGTTTCGATAATAGCTATCTATTTTATTTTAAACTTAATTTCATTTACGGTTCTTATACTAAACAAATTTTTATTTTTAATTCTATAAAACAGTCAACAAAAGTTTTTAATTTAATGATTCGGATTGTTTATTTGCGTTCTTGAAGAGTGAAATTACAAAATTGTGTGAAGGCAAATTACAAGAAACATGTGGATAAGCAGAGGGAATGGTCTCCCCAGGGCTTTCTCGTAAACTAATAGGGCGTTCTGCGCATTTCTCCTTATAATATTTACTTCGGGACATATCATAGCACTTCCCTTGCGGGGTTTGGTGCGGGGAAGTCGCAACAGACACTTGGTAACCAATATCAACGGAAGTTTCCTCACCTCAACTTTCCCATATCATGACAGAATTTGGCGTGTTTTGTGCTCCGTAGTATAGCGAAGAAAACCTGATGTGTATTTTGGACATCTTCCTTTCGACCAATTGGTTTCAAAATTTGATGCAGATCACAGGACCATATACCAAATTTCAAGTCGTTGAGTTAGAAATTTCGTATTTACGTAGGCGCAAATACACACCGACAGACCTCCAACCCGCTGACGGATTTGATCCAAAAATTTTATGCATATCTACAATGGGGAACTTCAGCATTTTTTTACTTTTTTAAATCGATTTAAAATGCTTCGAAACGAACAATAACATTAAAAAAAAATTCTAGACAATTTTGTTTTTTTTTAATTTGCAATCAAAGTTCGCATCCCAGAATTCGCGGGAAAAACGATCCATTTTGGCGCGAAACGGGTCTGACGTCAAGGTTGCCTGACAGAGGAGACACACGTTTCCTTCCAGTTCGCTCTTTATAGAGATTCTCTTTTTTTCTATATTTTCTGACTATCGTATCAGATAAAATAATGTCTGCAAGATACAAGTATTGTATTGCTCCTAAATGTAGTAATGCAACTGTAACGGCACCCGATAAATTATTTATCGATGTGACAAGAAATTATGTCATTCGCAAAAAGTGGTGTAAAGCTATGAAGAGAGATCCGAAGCTTAATCCGGAATTATCAGCAAGCAGCATTCGTCATGTCTGTGGAGATCATTTTGATGTGCGTTATTAATCTATATTATATCTATTAAAATTGTATATCATGAAGCACAGTAAATTCAAAATTCGATATCTTTTTTTGTTTTTAAAAAAGTATAAGGTGAGGTTAGTTAGATATTTTAAAGCAAATAGTTGAATTTAATTAGTTTTTTGCGTTTGGTTACATGGAATTTTTTTCCCCCCTTTGAGGGGCAATGGCCCCTCAAAGGGTAAAAATATAGAAGATCCCATCTTCTTTAAGATTCTTTTTTTTTAAAAAATAAACTTGCTCTTGTTATTTTATTACATAAATTTTTTCAATGGATATTCGAATGTTTCTTATATTTTTTAAAAAAATTACAGTACTATTGAAAATTAATAAGAATATCTTTAAAATTAGTTTAAATTCACGACTTTTTTGATAATGAAATTCGTTTTCATTTGTAGTTCAACAAAATAATTCGCAGAATTAATTTTTGATGCAAAATAAATCCTTTATATTCAATGAATGTATTAAAATCAAAATTAGCCTTCAAAAAGTTAGTTTGCTCAACAATTATCATAGTTGAGAAAAGGTGGGATAAATTTATCTTTTTATTTGGTCTGGTTTGAATATTATTATAAATTTATATAGTTTTTTTTATATAATTAAAAAATTAACTAACATAATGAAAAAGCTTACTTTGCAGTAAAAAAGGCTTACTACTTACAGCCTACTTTGTTCGTATCTTTTCTTTTCTTTCTTTTTTCTGCAATTTACGAAAGTTGTTACAGTTTTATTATTTTTAATTTTTTAGTGTATTTCTTTATATAAGTTATTTTCATCAGATTTTGTATTAATTAGTATAAACTTGTATTTTAAAATTAATATTTGAAGCAAAAAGCAGGAAAAAATAAATAGATATTTTAAAGCAAATAGTTAAATTTAATTTGTTTTTTCCCTCTTTTATGGATTTTATATTATTTTCCCTTTTTGATTATATGGAATTTGCATTTTAAGAAACAAATAACAATATCAACAACCCTTAACAATATCAGGAAGCACTGTAAAGAAGAACCTTGAATTTCATATTTGTTCTGTTTTTGATATAAGTATAAGATGAGTTTAAACGCATAAGTACCTCTATGAGCTTGTATTGAAAGATTACGTGGTAGCCACGTGTAGTTTTAAGGTTCTATTGTTGATTAAGGTTTATAAATAGGTTTAATCTTGTTTCTATTTTGGCACCGATTTTAAAAAGAAAATTATTTTATACTTTTCAAACCTCGGTTTTTTAAATTTTTTAAAAGTTTATTTTTATTTTTTCACATGAAAAGTTAAGCGCGGACACATACATGAAAACATAGCTGGCCTTTAGCGGTTTCCTGCTTTTTTTCTTATTTATGCTGATTCATCCACACGGGGATAGCATTACCAGAATTAATTTATTTCTTCATTTTCAGTGGATTTTTTATGGGAGTTTAAAGATTTCCTTTCTTTTTTTATGCAGAATTCGGTTCACATTAAAAAGAAGTTAAGCTAGAATTAATTTTGTTTCATCGGTTCTGTTTTTCATGCTTTTTTATATTTTTTAAGCATTCTGTCTGTCTACAAATTAGTATACACACCATGGGGTACTGTTTGGATTCTGAGTTATGACAGGGTTTTTTTAGCTAAGTTCAGCATTTTATTTTATTTTTTGTTTTATGTTGTCTCATTGAGGAGGATTATAAGACAAAAAAATGAGAAATCTTACCGTTGTGCTTTTATTCCTCGTATCTCAGCCATCATAAAATCGGAATTTTTCTTGAAATACATTGCCATCATTGTAGAATCAATCCTTGGCAAATTATCCGATTTACTTTGTACAAAACCAATATCCATTGTGAAATTGAACGTTCAATAGTAGAAAAGCCAAAACTTAAAATGTTAGCTGGTACAAACGCCTTGATTCAAAGCAGGGTATAAAAGTAGCGAAGAGAAGTATGCGAAGGAAGGCAACTGTGACGTCAAAATCTACTCGGCCAATGAGAGTGCGTTTCGGATTGCATCCTGATTCCTACTATTTCAGTGCATCTTTCGCTCTCAATATTTAAATAAATAAATTTTTATGTAAAATTTCGTTTGCATATTTGAAATTAGAATGATTTTTTTTCTACAAATACGGATGGCTTTCACGTGTTTTTAAAAAATGTTGAAGTTCACCATTTTGATGATTAAATGATATTCTTAATTTTTTCCATCTAACACTTCACATTTATGAGCTATTGTGTTTACATACAAACGGACGTATAGATTTCCTGTAAATGGATTTCGTCCAAAATTTTATAGAAATCTACAATTGTGGTGTAGAAACAATATACCCAACTTCATCCGTCTACCTCATTGCATTTTTCATTTATAGTGTTCAGAGGCAGATCGACAAATTCCCAGTTTCATTTATTTAAATTTAATTTCATATTTTTGTATTTATTTATTAGGAAGGTTTAAAACGAAGAGATTCATCAAAATCTCGAGGTCTAGTTTTTCGACGATAACAATACTTTCTCTATGTATACATCATATAATGATGTACATATATATAATTAATAATTAAACTTTGGTTATTTCTGAATTGGATAATTTTCAAAATTGAAAAAGAGAGCATTCAGTTCGTTGAATTATATGAACAGAATCCAACATAAAGAACTTTAGCTGATCCATCCTATTCTTAAGCCTGCATCAATCATTTAATACAATCATTGTTTCACTCAAATATTATGATCTTATTAACATTTACTATTACTGTAATTATTAAAATTCTTTTTAAGCTTTACAACGGATACAAAGGACAGATCTATTAATTTTGAAACATGGTCAAATCAAGAAAAACATACCTCAATTAGCATTTTATGCTCTAAACTTGCATGCTGCAACAAATTGAGCTCCCACATATATAAAATATGCAAAGTATCGTATACAGGACGAATCTTTCACGGAATCAAGGCTCAAATTTAATGCCTTCTGATCACAAAGTTGAGAATCTACTCCAGAAGTGATTCTTTCTTGTCACATCCGATATTCGAAGCGCTTATTCGATATGTTTTGTATGTGAAAGTCATGCATTAAGTCATTCTAATGTCTTCTACATTTATGGCATATTTTGGAGAAATATTGAGTAAAATACTAGAATATACTAGAATAACAAGTCATTCTTCACCAAGTCTTCAGCTACCCTTTTCCTTCATCAATAAGAAAAATATGTTCAAGCCTAACTAGCTTTATTTTAAATGGTATAAGTTCTAGCAAGAAATATCAACTCGTGAGGAAATTGAAGGCAATATAGAAACAAAAAATTGTAATATACCTGCCTATAAACTAAGGATAAAATTAATTAAAAGATAAAATACCTTGATATGTCACTTTTATCAATACACCATGGGTCATAATTCCTTTCTAAGAGCCTATGTACTCTATCTAAAACACATGGTAATCTAAAATAGAATTGTCCAGAGATGTCTGTAACGAAGAGCGGAGCTTAAAATAACCCCGTCCATTTTGTCTGCGTCATTATGGAACGAGCGAATCGGATGATTATATAAGAATATTACCTCAGCTTTCAACAATGAAAGTGAAGCACGCAACTAAATATTTTTTTTCAACAATGAAAACGGATTCAATTGCGTTTCAACAATGAAAACGGATTTAATTGCGTTTCAACAATGAAAACGGATTTAATTGCGTTTCAATAGTGAAAAGTATTGCTGTAAATCATGCAAAAAAATATTTTTATATATAATGCTGGTCGGAGCTTAAAATAACCCCACCCTTTTTGTCTGCTTCATTATTGAACGTGCAAATCGGTTGATTTTATAAGAATATTACTTCAGGTTTCAAAAATGAAATAGAAACACGCAATTAAATATTTGTTTAAACAATGAAAACGGATGGAATTGCGTTTCAACAAAGAAAAATATTGTTGAATATTATGCAATTTTTTTAATTTATTAAAATTAGAGAAATAATTGTAAAGCAACTTAATTAATATCATTTAACAAATAATTTTTTGTACTTTCAGATGGCGTAAAAATCATTTTTGAGAAGTAATATATATTCGGAAGTTATCGAGAAAAGCGTCAAAATTCTGCTTAATTTTTAATTATTTAAAATTTCGAAAAAAGGGATACGAGATGCACATTTCCACACTCCCAAGTTTGTACCAAATTTCGTTACTCTAGATCCAGCGGTCTGCCCTGTAGAGTACCAACACACACATTCTCTTTTGTTATTAGTAGAGATTTGGTAATGCATTTTTTTTTGTTAGTGGATTTTGCACTCGGATAAAACAAAAGTAATTGTTAAAAGTAAAGTTTTTAACAAAACAAAAGTTAGTGCCAAGTGATTCATCAATCCTGTTTTTCATTTTTCTCCCATTTATTTCTTAAGCACTCTGCCAATGTGCATGAGATTTTGTATTACATCTTTCGTGACTAAATCTGTTACAATCAGTTCTAAGATATGGTTTGCAGGCTAAAAGCCCGTCTTAGATAGGCACAAATCTTCTAGTAATCAAATAATTTTAATGTTAAAAGAGCTATGATTCTTATTTTTCTTTGATATAGACAGTCATGCATGTGGTTATATTTGGTTTAGCACTTATTATTTGCTTGTACTTTGCACGATAATGATCTATTTTCGATGGGAAAGTAGTCAGATGATTTGTATGGACGTAAGAACCATTACTTTAAAATGTTAATTTCTTTAAAAATATCCTTCGCCATTTTGTCCAATAATCCGATTGTTAGCATTTAAAACATTTTTACATACAGTAAACATAGCTTTAATTTTTTTTAATCATTTGAAATATATTTCGCGGATATCAAAAATATTGTTTACAGTTTGAGATATTGAAGACAAAGTTCTTATGCCTGAAGCATCCGTTTCGTCTTGAAAGATACCTGTTTACTTTTAATGACATATTTAATCCTATTATTCCTTCTTATCAGCTTTCTTAAATTACTATTTTATTAGAGATTGAGTTAGCGTTATGGAAAAAAAGTTCTGTTTCGGAAAAATGATGAATATTTAAACACAATTAAAAGGTCTTGTTAAACATTTTTAAAGCATTTATGTGTCTTTTATTGTTTCCCGAGATAATTGTCCGTTAAAAATTGCTGTCAGACGTAATACATGAATTTATCTCTCTCTTTACACAGATGCCAATTTTTGGCACTTGGTACCAAAATAAAAATAGGCATTGCTGGATTTAAAAAAGTATTATGCATATTGTTCAATTTTTGTCTAGTATATCATTTGTCTTTTTTTATTATTTATAACCGGCATCTTATGCAACGATGGATAAATACTGTTTTACAGTCTCGTGTGAAATTATCGCTAAAACAATTATTTAACTACTATCCGTACAATTTTTTCGAACTAAATTTATTAAAATACTGTCTAAATTTAGAAGATTTGCTGGCCCGTTATAACTATCTGAAAGATAATATTTTAAGAGGGAAAAATCAAAATGAAAATGCTTTTATCGTACGGTGAAATTAGTCTGTTATGTATTGCCCCATTTGTATGTTCACGTGATGTCCTTGAGGCATTGGTTGCTTCGTGATGGGTTCACACGTTTTATTAAATTTTTAATTGTTTTTAAAATTCGCCATTTTAGGCTACGAAAAAGAAAATGAAATACGAAAAACATGATTCAGAAATCTGAATAGACGTAGAGTCTA